>CAJNOI010000190.1:76115-114411 GCA_905250115.1 Adineta steineri
CGTAACCAATCCCATAATAAACGACGATTAGATGGATCAAGACCACTCGATGGCTTAAATTATATTTAAAATAGAAAAATAATCAAAAAATAAATAAATTCTTACTTCATCAAGGAGAACTATTTTTGTATCGCCAACAAATGCACAAGCTAATGATAAACGCCTTTTCATTCCACGTGATAATGCACTGCAATAAAGATCTTGTGATTCTTCAAGATTAACTAAACGAAGCATTTCAGATGCTATTTGTTGTTTATTTTTTTCAAATCCTCGAGCTGTTGCATAAAATTCAATTTGTTCTTTTATAGTTAATAAATCAAAAAGAATATCATGTTGAGGACAATAACCCATCGATTTTCTTAATAATTCCATATTTGTTCGTGTATCAAAATTTCTTCCATCTTCACTTTCAATTGTTATTATACCAAATGTTTGTCTATATATTCCAATTAAACAATTAAATATTGTTGTTTTACCTGAACCATTTGGTCCAAGTAATGATGTTATTTGATTTTTATATAAATCAAATGATACATCATTAACTGCGATTTTATCAAGACCAAATTTTTTAACAAGATGATTTACATGTACAATAGGTGCAATATTAGAATGGTTTTTTTTAAGAGGTAAAGCACGACCAGCAAATGATTGAATAGTATGATTAACTTTTTCTGAACGCCAATAATCTCGTTTGAAAAGAAAATTCCAATCAAGTGGAATACCGTATTCACCTGAAATTTAAATAGAAATAGATCATAAATAAAAATTTAGTTAGTAGAAGGGTGTGGGTGAGGACGAATGTAGGTGTGCATGTATAGGTATGGACTACTCTTCTTCCACACCCACACTCCGATCTCATGTGCAGTTATTCCCAATCGATATCTGTAACTATTAGTTATTCTTTACCTACAACAACTTTTTCCAAATACCAAGATAAAATCCAATAGAAGGTACAACTAATAATCATAATAAACAATGTTACAAAATATATTGGTATATGACGATAAATTGTTTGAAAGAATGCTACATTTTTATATGCTAAATTATGTAAAATTACTTGCTGAAAAAATCAAAAGAAACAAAACAAAATTTTAATTTCGAAATCTAATAAATAAAATTTTTTACTTGAAAAATAGAACGTCCAGCAATATAGGGACTAACAAATATCAATATATATTGTATAGCTGTTGGCCATCCAATAATAAATGGATATATAAATATTGATAGAGCATATATGAAAAAAGTGCCTAATACTGCTCGAAAAGTTTTATCAAATAATTGTGCATTCATTATACAAAATGATATTAATTGTAAACCATATATTAAATATCCAAGAAAAAGAACACCAAAATTAACTATATTAAAATATGTATCAGATTTCAATTCTAATATAAATATAATACATAATAATATAGTTAAAAAACAAAGAATAATTAATGTTCTAAACAAAAAAAAAGTAAATTAAATTCGAAAAATATTTAACCCTTTGATTACGGTGTTTTGTTTTTAAATAAAAAGGTTTTTTGTATTATGAAAAATGCTGAAATAAACTTTATTGTTATATTTAAGCATTTTTAGATTTGTATTAAAATATAGTAGTCAGCACGTATATACACGTGACTCGTAACCAAAGGGTTAAAGAAAGGAAATAATATTTTACCGAATTGCTTGAGCAAAATTATTTAAAATAGGTTCAATTCCAATTACTTTGAGAATTTCTTTAACTTTAGCATTTTTTTCTTGAATTAAACTGGTTAGAAGAATTAAATATCTAAGAAATAAAAATATGATATACATATCATCTATTGATTTAGAAATATTTTACATACGGAATAAAATATACAAAATCAATAAAGATTAAAACTATTGTTACCAATGCCGGTCCTGATTCTAAAAATAAGATATTTATTTATTTATTTTTTTCGATATATATATATAAATTCTATTTTACCAAAAAGAAAATCTTCACGATATGGCGTACATGTTATGGATTCTCCTTGAAGTTCAAACTCAATATTTCTGTTCGTTTGATAACCAATAAGCAATGAATCAATAAACATTTTTACATCACTAAATTCAGGTAATCTTGAATGAATAAACGTTTTTACATCACTAGATTCAGAGAATCTTGAATCATTAAACATTGTTACATCACTAAATTCACGTGATCTTGAATCACTAAATGTTATTACTCCACTATATTCAGGCAATCTTGAATCATTAAACATTGTTAGATTACCAAAATCAGGTAATTTTGAATCTCCAAAATCAATTGCATTAAATCGATCAGGAATAAATGCTAAACATAATTTAAATTTAATCTTACATAAGAAAAACTATCTTTAGATTATTTACTTGGATGTAAAAATGATAGAAATGATAGATCAATTGGATCTGTCTTAGGAATAATATTTGGCATTCGAACCATTATGTTATCTATATATAAATATATGCAGATTCATTATATTTTCATTCTTTAAATACTTACAATCAAGATTATGCCCATTTTTTAAATTAGATGTTGAACCGAAATCAATAATAACTGTATTTTCCGTTTCATTTTGTAATAGATAACTATCATTTTTATCATCTACATTTTGATTCCTTTAAAAAAAGTTTTTTATTAATATAATTAATTAATTAGATTAACATACCGAACTTTTGTATTTGTACAATTCATATTTTTCAAACGTGTTTTAGCACGCTCAACAAGAACATTAGTATCATCTGTTATTGGTTGAAATACAAAATTTGTTATGTCTGCAGCTGGTCGTGAATAGGACAATCCAGATCGAATTCGTTTATAATTTGGTAGAAATTTGAAACAATTTTTTATTGAATCTGTTGATAAACTTGTTGTTATCGTTATATTTCGATTTTGTGGACATTGATGGTGATAGAAATTTCTTGGAACAGAAAAACGAGTTTCTAATATTGCTTCAAAGAGTGCTTCAGCTTTATGACGTGTTAAAGCTACTAATCCAATAAGAATTAATGGAAATAAAAGTTCACAAAGTATTGTTGGACAACATCGACAACATCGTTGTCGATATGAATATCGAAGTGAACGATGAAGTAATAAATTAAGTTTACGCGATGAATCAATAGGTGAATATTCAGCTTTTGTTACATGTTGATGTTGTTTTCGTGGTCCTGACATTGAATATTCATTTGTATTTATTGGATCATATGAACCTAATTTCAATGAGGAATCCATTGTATGTTCTTTGTCAATCGAAGCTTCCAATAAGTCTGCAAGTATTAAGCAATCAATATAAGAATATTCTCGATATCAATGTCTATCTTATTCATAAAGCAATAGTTGTATGTTATTACTTTGGTTGGAATAAATTACAATAAATTAGAATAATGTATTTTATTCATGTATTTATCTTTAGCAGGTATCAATGAGTAACCCTTCATAGTGAAAAGAAGAATAAAATATAAATTTTTTTCGCGTATATTTATATCTATATTTTCTTAGGAAAATATGATAAGTACACAGACATGCAGAATTTGCCGCTGAGATAAAAGATTTTCTATTAATAGTGGAATAATTATCAAAAAAATAAAAAAAACATTTAAAGTGCCGCGCGCGCAAGTGAGTATATTCTGCACCGCTGTCATTATATAAATATTTTTGTCTGAATTTCCTGCCACGCAATAAATACTTATCAGTTTACAAAGAATGTTAATCTTTATCTTTTTTTTAACGTTAATTTATGTGAAATATCTGAAAAAAATCAATTAAAAATATCACGTATGTCAAAAGGAAAACATACTAATTAATCTTTGTTAACTTACCGGGATTGCGGAATAAATATTTTTAAATTCGGTTTCCGCTAAGGAAAGAGAGAGAGAAAAACAAAGTGAAGATAAATAAATGACCTAAGCAAATCGATAATCTACGTCAATGCTTTCTTTTTTTCTTATATTCACTATAGATTACTTGTTTATTAAATGTTGTATACATAGATTGAAAAGCTAATCAAACAGAAACAGAAAAAAAACGGCATTTAAAATGACTAGTACTTTAAAAAAAAATATGGGAACGAATTACAATGGACATTATATATTTTATTCTTTTCATAGAAGATAATACCTTACACATCATTAGTTTTTTTTGTTGTCAATTGACGTCAATAATTGATGAGTCTTGAAAACATCATATCCTTTCATAATAAATGAATAGAATTTATAAAAAGAAAAGATGATTGTAAGAGAAATAAAGACAATTATAAATGTTTTTTTCAGTATTTTCACTTTGGTATTATTTAGATAAATGATTATATTGAAGAATCTTTCTCAAACTTGAATTTGATATGATAAATGCATCATATTCAGTTTCATCTTAAGTACTAAGAATTTATTGTTGCATGTACATCTAATATTAAAAAAAGCTACTTCCTCTCGTTCTCATCATTTTTTCAACAATCTTTATTGATAAAAAGTTTAGTCTATTCTTTTTAATGCGATTCTTATTAAATAATTATTTTCTTTGAATTGTATTTGTACTAATAACTCATAATTAAAATATGAGTTACAAGAAAAATATTTTAACAGTTGTTTGAGTAAGAAATGCGTAAATTTAAAATTTAAAAACTTGTCTAGATTGTGATCTGATAATAACAATTTGTCTTTAAGATGAACCAAAATTCACTTTACCAAGAAAAAAGTTCAATATTTATCTTAACAAAAAAAACTTACTTTTTCATGTATAAGAAAAAAAGTAACATACAAGGTGGCACAAAAGTCATGCTTTGTCAAAATATTAAATATTTTTACTACAACTTTAAGAGATAATATGAGTTTTTTTTTATGAATAATAGAGATATTTTCAAAGTTTATATTCGCAAAAACATACTTAGAGAAGCTTTTAGTAAATATATTATTCCTTTCTTTACACATGAAAGAGTAAGTATTTTTTGTTAAAATAAATATTAATATTCAACAAAAGATCTTTTTAACCACGTCTCTAACGTTAGTAAAAAATCTGCTCTTCTACACGAGCCGTAATACAGATACTCAAATTTCTTAGTCGGGTGCCATTTATAGTCCACCTTGTAACTACTCTTTACTTCATTCACATTTGTAGTCTTCCTAAATACCAAGGAATATTGGGTGGGCCTAAAGTCACTTAACTGAGAAAAAAATTCAATATCTTCATTATGGCTTGAGCAAACGAGTAGCTTTTTTTATCCATGATAGAGGCATGTTCAAGGTTTATATTCATGAGGATAAGCCTAGAGAGATCCTCTGTGAAATATCATCAGTAGTCCTAACAAAACGTTTTACTTATTCATCAATAGGAAAAAACAATATGCAAGATATTACAGAAGTCACTTGACCAAAACAGAAATTTTAATATTTCAGTTACGTCTCAACCCAACGAGGGTGTGGGTGTTCACTCTATATTCCACACTTACACCCTCAAGATCACCGCCAGAACAGATAAAAATCATATTAAGAGAATTAAATAAAAAAGATTTGAATACAACTATCATATGGGAAGAAGAGAATACAATATAGATTATTTGTATGCAAAATCTATGATAGAAATTCTAAATTTCACAACAAGTCTATTCTGAAAACTAGCAACACAACCATATGTACTTCCATTTTATTCATCCCACTCTACACATATTACCAAGAACATACCATATTCAGCAGACTTATGAGCTGTTCGAATATGCTCTTATCTCCGAGAACTTCGATATGAACTTAATAGGATTCGTGTTAAATTATTATTAAATAAGTATCTACTAAAATGCATAGATAAACATATAGGACGCTTTTCCTATGATCTAGCCAGAAAAAATACTCTTGACATGCTATTAGGAAAAGATCCTACAAAATTAAAAAACATAGTATTCAATGAACATTGGAATAAAAAAGAAAAATCTCATTCATATTTATAGGTGTGTATATTATATTCTACCAACATCCTCAAGCTTGATGATACTTTTGCAAGTTTCATGACGAAAGAATAACACGATGTTATTACAAAACCAAAAGAAAGAAAGAATGCATATTTTTTTAGTTTCTTTCTATGGTGTAACATTATCTCGGGCGTATATATGAAGGTTTCTCTAATCTCTTTCAAACAGAAAAGAAACGTCTTCAAAGGTAATAATATTATTATATCAGTTGAAAAGAAAACACGTAGTTCTTATCAAATTTTGAGTATTGATTTTGCTTGCCACTATTTCTACATCGATATAATAAACGCTTTCTTCAATTTTCCCTATCATTCGTGAGCCAGATATATTGTACACTTCGCAGAGAGAAATCATTATCAACACAATAATAATTGCTTTGCGATCAATCAAAGGCACTACGTATGATTTGTCTCATCCTCTTGTCTTTTCAAGGGTGCAGGTATGTCTTCTCACTTTACTCTCACCCATACGCATTCATTCATTACTTTGCTTTACACTACATAAATCCACTAGGAAAGCTGGTGTGTAGGTGACTGTGAGTGTGAGTGAAGAGAAAACACACACTCACAACCGTAAGATGTTTTTTCTATTTTAGAGTATAACTATTCTTCATTGATTCATCTACGTAGCATTAAACAACATGGCATCAGGTTCAGCAGGTAAATAATAGTACAAGGACATTCTTAGTCTGATTGCTAGTGCTAGTGTAGGCAATCTAATCATACCATACCCACACTTATCCATCCCTTCTCAAAAAAACTTTTTTTTCACATTTTTAGAACAAAACAAAATAAAATATAACAAATGGGAACAAAATGGAATTATTATGGCGGGAGGAAATGGACAAGGAAATGAATTAAATCAACTCAATTGTCCTGAAGGAATCTTTATTGATCCTTACAACAATGTTTTCATTGCTGATTCTATGAATCATCGTATTATTGAATGGAAATGTCATTCGAACAAAGGAAGAGTCGTCGCTGGAGGAAATGGTCAAGGAAACAGAACTGATCAATTATCTCGTCCATCAGATGTTCTTATTGATAAACAAAATAATTCTTTGATCATTTCTGATCGAGACAACAGACGAGTAATCCGATGCTCTTATCAAAATGAAATAAAACAACAAATTCTCATTTCTGATATCGATTCTTTCGGTCTATCAATGGATAAAAATGGATTTATTTATGTTTCTGATTTGAAGAATAATGAAGTGAGACGATGGAAAGAAGGAGATGAAAGAGGAACAATTGTTGCTGGAGGACATGGAAAAGGAAATGATCTCAATCAACTGAATGGACCTACTTTTATTTTTGTTGATCAAGATGATTCTCTTTATATATCAGATTGGGGAAATCATCGTGTGATGAAATGGAGAAAAAATGCTGAAGAAGGAATTGTTGTTGCTGGTGGAAATAATTGGGGAACTAGTCTCAAACAAGTGTCTTTTCCACAAGGAGTAATTGTGGATCATTTGGGTCAAATCTATGCAACAGATGGAGGAATTGATCGAGTAATGTGTTGGTGTGAAGGAAATACAGAAGGTGAAATTGTTGTCGGTGGAAATGGATGGGGAGAAGAATTAAATCATTTGAATGGTATCAGTGCTTTATCATTTGATGATGAAGAGAATCTTTATGTTGCTGATCATCATAATCATCGAATATTAAAATATGAAAAATGTTTTAATTGAAAAATGTTCTTCTTTTTTTCTAAAATAAATTACATTCGTTTAAAATCAAAGTTGTCAATCGAATTAAATTGAAAAAGAAAACCATCTTGTGGTTGTGATTGATTAAGGAATATTATATTTACAGCTAAAACCTGATCCACACACCACCTCCTTATCCGCACTGAAACACACCCACACCCATCCTCAAGTATCTATGTCTTTTAGAATGAATATAAATGATTAAACATAAATAGTATTTAAAATAGTCACTGATTATGTAATAATTGTTTAGAATTCTATATTAGTTTTCACATACAAGATTGTTAATAGATTTCATTTCTGATTAATTACAGAGTTTTCATAAAATCCAGAGGCGGTGAGATGTTTATGCGAGTTTGCAAGTATATTCTGGCGAATATTAGCCAACTCTTGAGTTTGCATATGTAGTGGCATGAATAAATATACTTCAAATAATATTTGTGTACCCTTATCAAGTTCTTTCTCCAAACTAAGACGCGTAGCAAGAGTTAATCGAAGAATATGTCCTATATGACTTGTATTATACATCAAGTCAACGCGATGTATAACATAAACGTCGTAGGATATGGCGAAGAGTTCGTCGATCATAATACCATCTTCTGCTAGAACGATGTAACCATGAGGACGCATTCTAAGACGGTCGTGTATATTACCTACACAATCAAGGTGCATTGCATTAGGAGGAACGGTATTTCCAATCGAATTTATTTGGTTTTGCCATATTTCACCATCGATTTGAATTATTTGTTGTACGTCCTTCATCCAGTTTCTGTCACCATATAATACACAGCCGAAAATACAGAAACTAATCAACAATGAAATGCTTGCTATGCTACTAATTATACCTAGCACCAGCGGTACTATAGTATCTTCATTGTTCATGCTCTTTCGCTTTACAAAAATAAAACAAATACTGGTCGCTGCGATGCAAACAATAGTGATGAGGAAGGTAATAAAAGCTGCCAGCTTCATCGGGTTTTTGTATACTTTGATCAACCTTGGCACAATATCAGTAAGATTAGATGAAGGTAAAGATGTAGTAATGACACAGTTTGCATTTAGTTGTTTGTTAGACATATTGATCGCATTAGCAGTAGCGATGGTGGTATTTGAATTGAGATGTGTTTCATCATTTGTTCTTGCTTCTGCAGAGTTAATCCATAAGCTGGTTAGCTGAGTGGAAGGAGCGGGTACAACTTTCATAATAGTGTTGTTGTTTTTTTAACAGGATGATGTCTGCACACGTGTTTATTTATCTTCCAATGGTTCACCAGGCAATCACCTTAGTATGACTCTAAAATATTGAGATATCATAGACAAATTCTATTACTGCTTTAATAATCAATTAAAACTATTTCAGGAATTACAGAAGAATATGAATTTATTTTGAGAGGTAAGAGAAGATGTACAACCGGTAAAATCATACAAAAAGTTGCTTTGTCTATTAACCAGTAGAAGCTTCGTTAGAGTAGAGGTATTTTTCTTAAGGTAGTTAAACGAGAACATATTCATATTGTATATGTAAAGATTGTCATGTGAGTCTCTGCATAGCTGGTTGCTTCAAGGAATTTCATATCTTTTGAGCACCGGCGTCTTTTAAATCAGGTCTATAAAAATACGTTCACCGTCAAACAGCTAATTAAAAATTCGCCTACGACTAGATTTTAGAATTTTCAAGTTAAGTTTTCTAATATTTTAGTGTTAATGTCGAAAGAAAAAATGTAACGAGAAGTGTATCAGTACATACACATATTACGATATATTGAGTAATAAATAAAATAGAGGAGAAAGATAAACCTTGAATAAGTGAAATTCATAAGTTCTCCTTCTCTCTAATTCTACGACGCGAGAAACAGCTGTCCATAATATTCAAACTCAACTTTTTTGTCTAGTTATTTTCTTCAGTTAATGTAAATGTTGACAGATGCAATACAGACTTTTCAAAATTATCTTTGTTGTCAGAGTTTTGACACAGTAATTTGTATAACGTTTGCTAAAATAGTTAAATTCATTACGAATCGTCGCTCTTACATAAGCGTAATTTATTTGTTATTCAAATTTATAAGATTTGTAATCAATCTCTATTCTAACTGACGCAATATCTCACCGAAGCTTTACAGAAGAACCAAAAAAATAATAAACATACCGTTGATTTTCTCCGCGAAAACCTCTAACTGACGATACAGCTTTTGTTGGCTGATTTTATGAGAGTGTAGATGGTTTTTATGGGAGGCACATACATACATAGAAAAGAAATTCACTTGAGATATGCAGAATAAATATCGTTGAAATAAAAATAATCTTAGTCAATATACGTCTGCATTACCAAGATAACAATCTAATGAAACTGTAATCATCGCCAATACGTATATCATGTATTTTGTAAAGAGATGTTAACAATGCAAATATCGCGTTACGTGAGCTGTGATTGATATTACAGAGACAACATATTCATAGAAATACTTTGATCAAACTTGTATCACTAAAAGCGGAATGAATGTGGGTATGGATACTTTATTCATCTAGCGCCCACACCCTTTGCTCATTTTCAATTATTTTATAAGATAAATATTTTTCAAATTAGTTAACAATATTTTCTAAATAATGAAGAGTGTGAGTATACATGCATGAGCAAAGATGTGGAAAGTATAGTTATAGCTTTCATCCACATTTTCGGTCATCAATTTCAATCAGACATGTTCATCGTGATCGACAACTGGTCGCTGCCGAATGGACTGCAAAGAATATTAAATAACTGATCTGAGTTTCACGACTTAGATTATATTTGAATAAAACTTTTCCAACTAACTGATAAGATCCATTCATCCATTTTCAAAGTTTTGCTTTTGCATGTACTGAATTTAGAATTGAGTGTATGCATCTTTTTCATATTACTTACAAAAATACATCGTATCGAGATTTTATATATCTGATACAAGAATACTTATTGCGCATGGAGAAATAAAGAACGTGATTAAAAGTGAGTCCTGACAAAGCAGATTATTTAACAAAATCAAATAAAAAAGATATCAAACTAATCATGACTTATTCATTGATGTCTATCATTTATTGACGATGATAGTTGATATCGTATTTTCAGTTAAAACACGTCCGATAATTAATGCAGATTTTCATCAATTCTCTTTTTTCTCTTTATCACGTTCTTCTTCGCTGAAATCAAAGATTTTCTATAAAATCAAAAAAAAAGGATTATGCTGAATTGAGTCTCCATTTCGTGCTATTGAATTTCGAAAAGAATGAAATTAAATGATCAATTTTGTTCATTAATTCAATCTAAAATCAATTTTTTATCTTACCTACGATGAAATCTTCTCTAGAACACTATTTTTTTTCTTTGTGTTATGTTGGAAGAAATGAATAAGAGAAAAAGAGAGAACGAGAGAGATATAACCAGAGAGAAAATCTACAACGAGTGTCATTTTGTTTTCATCGAAGACAAAGTAGGAGAAGAAGAAGAAGATTATTTTATTAGTTAACTAATTTATCAAAAAAGCTCTTGTTGAATAATGTTGAATATGTATGTATTTATCATTATTCTTTTGTTCATTCTCAACAATGAAATATCAGGTAAATACTTTTGTTTATCACATACTGAAGGTCAGCTATGGCACAAAAATGATATTATTCATTAGAGTTTCACTTGAATAAAAGAGATTCAAATAATAGATTATAGAATTTGACAGGACTCTCTGTTATATATTGAAAAGTGATAGCTATCATCTCTTCTATACTTCAATCTAACTCATTCAGAGAATGCATCTCTCTACAGAGATTCATTTTGTTGTTAAACTGCATTGAAATTATAAAATGTTGTCATAACTATCAGTGATGAAATATGTGTGATATGTGTCATATTGGAAAAATCTTTGAATCGTTCATAAAAAAAAACAAATAGATTGAGTGGCTGTTTTTAGACATGGTATATTATTTCGCAGTAAAAACCATGATGAAGCTTTTGATTTTGTATCTTAAATTATTTTCAAAATCTATACTATCTAGGGATGTACCGAACCCGAGTCCTCGCCAAGACTATCGGGCTCTGTCAGGGCTAGAACTCAGTTGCGACTCACGCTCAGTTAGGACTTGAGCTCAGTCAGGGTTCGGGTGTGAGAATGGATGCGGGTGTGGGTAGGTGTAGTTGAGTGTGGGTGTGGTGAGTGCGATTACTATCCTTTTCACTCTTACTCATACTTTCACCTACAGCCTCACCCACCCACACTCTTACCTACACTCACCCACACCCTTTTCTGTGAACTAATAAAAATAGCTATTTGGTTATTTTATTTGTCTTCAATGATAATCATATCTTTGCAAGAATCTACCATAATTGTTTTTCTTTTATAACAAAAAATCAATAAATAAATTTGATCTTCTTCGATAAATTCAACCCTCTCTTAGGTGATAATTACAAATCATCCACGAAAATACAAAAACAATCATAAAAATCTTTTCAAAATTAATCTGAATGAATTTTCCTAGAAAAAACATAAATTAACAATTTGATTTTCTTCAGTGCTTCTCTAATATTCTTTCTATTTTTCTCGTTTTAGCTCTTTCATTCAATCAACCAAAATTTCCTCCAACACCCATTTGGAATTCTAATGGACTTACTTTTGCTAATCAATCGATTGTTGGTACATATCCTCGCGCCATTTTTGTGAACACAAATAACACAATCTATGTCGCTAATAGAGAAAATAATACAGTACTAATATGGTGCGAAGAGAATGTCAATCCAAAAAAGATCATTCATGGTAATTTTACACAACCCTTTTCTCTCTTCGTGACATCAAATGGTGATATCTATATTGATGATGGTTATAAGAATGGTCGAGTACAGAGATGGAGTCCAGAAACAAATATCTTTGTCACGGTGATGAATGTCAGTTCACGATGTGATGGTTTGTTTGTCGATATCAATGATACTTTTTATTGTTCAATGACTGACCATCATCAAGTTGTGAAAAGATCATTGAATAATTCTGTGATGACTTTAGATCGTATTGCTGCTGGAACAGGTATTGAAGGATCAGCCTTGAATCAACTTGCAAATCCTGGCGGGATCTTTGTTGATGTTAATTTGGATCTATATGTGGCAGATTGTCTAAATAATCGTGTTCAGTTGTTCAAGCCGGGAGAATCAAATGGTATCACAGTAGCTGGAAGTACATCACTAAATCCAACAATTAAACTTAGCTGTCCAAGGGCAATAGTCTTAGATGCCGAGAAATATTTATTCATTGTGGATATAAGCAATAATCGCATTGTTGGTTCAGGCTTGAATGGTTTTCGATGCTTAGTTGGATGTTATGGAGTCGGTTCCCAATCTAATCAATTAAATCGTCCATATGGATTGAGTTTCGATCATTCTGGAAACATGTTTGTTACTGATCAAAGAAATTCTCGAATTCAAGTATTTTTACTTATGAAAGATTCTTTTGGTAAGTTGAAGAAAAGTTGAATGCAATGAAGAGATCTGAATAGATAAGGAACAGAAGTTAATAAAGACATTTCAATATAAAAGACGAAAGAAAACGAAAATGGTTGAGAAAGATTAATTAAACCAATGTGTAAAAGAATGTGTCTAAGGAAATGCAATGTTCAGATTAGACAGAGTCATGTGTCAATCGTCTAAGGCAAAAAAGCTTCGCCATTTTATTCAGGCTATAAAGAATAGAGAAAGAAAAAGTTCTGTCCTTAATTGAGTGGTAGAAATGGCTTTTATATTTCATTTCATGTCTTAGAAAATATTTCATGAATAAAACATTTTTTATCGAAATAAAATCTCTTCACATCTTTGTCGATATAGTTTTAATATAAATTATTCTATAATCTGACTCCATATTTCATATTTGGATATGTTTGATCCAAGAAACATAGGAGAAATAAAATATTATCAAAAGCGAATTTTTTCATAATGAAATGCTTCATTGATGATTTGTTCTTTGGATAGTTATTATAATATCTAATTGCAGAGAATAATATTGAATAGTTGAAGACAATCTATAATGTGATATCTGTAGTTATTAATGAGAGATATTATATGTTATTATTTCTATAATTGTAAACAAAGAATATTTTCTCTAAAGGAAAAAAGTTGTTTATTTGATAAAATAAATAAAATCTCTTGATGTGATTTTAAATAAAAATATTTATTTGTCTAATCAAATTCATTTATTTAAGATAATCAAGAAGACAAATTGTTCTTAAATAAAAATTTTACATAAGTCAATCAATAAAGTTTTGTTTACATTTCTAAACTTTAATGAGAAAAAGGTTTCCAGGTTGATAAGAAAATTTTTTAGTTTCACAAATATTTATTTTACTTTTTTCTTGAAGATGTGTGGTTAATGATTGCTTTTGTTTTCAGAGAATTATTTGTTTGTTTTCAAATGAAAATAAAGATTTTCTTGTTTTGTTTTTTATTTCACCGAAAAAACATTGGAATTTGTACAATACTATTTAAGATTATAAAAAAAGATTTGTTTTATTTATATTGAAAAAAGACGAAATATTGTGATCTTTGATAAACCTTTAAAATTTCTTGAGATAAAGAATGTTCGTGTGACAAGTTGTACAAAGAGTGTTTGAAGGGAGACAATAAGGGTTTTTGGGAATCATGAAAAATCGTATTTTTTCTCTCTCATTTTTCTTTTCTTTTTCGTTCAGTATTGATATACCATGTAACAACATTGTTTCGTGTTTCTCAATGAAATTTACTAAGATAAATCGAGTTATGTTTCCAATAATATAGACGACTGAGATAACATAGGGACCTTTATCGTCTCCATTTGATTTCTTCTCTAAATTAACTTCAGATGTTTATGAGAAAAAAGTTTCAGAAACTGAATACATGTTTGGCAATAGAAATTTAATTTCCTATAAATTTTTCAAAGAAAAATCTGCAATGACATATCTGTAGAATTATTTTTAAAACAATCAGCTTGATAATTAAAATTCATTTGAGAAAGGCACATGAAACGTTCAGAAGTGCAGAGAAAGAAATTTGATAGATAAAAATTTCTTTTCTCCTGATTATCTTCTCTTAGATAAATAATTTGTTTCATTCAACTATTTTTTTATACAATTTATTCAGATCTGCCAGGAAATTTTTCAACAAAGGTTAAACAAACACATTTTAACAATATCACAGTTTACATTTCATATAAAAATTAATAAAAAACATACCTATAATCACTGATAACAAGCATTTCTATATGTCTTTTTCATGAAAAATTTCTTTGAAAAAACTTCATTTTTCTTCTGCCAATATATAAATTAACAATTTCATTTCTTTTACAGTTCTTCTCTAATATTCTTTCTATTTTTCTCGTTTTTAGTTCTTTCATTTAATCAGCCGAAGTTTTGTTCAACAGCTACTTGGAATTCTAATGGAATTACCATTGCTAATCGATCGATTGTTGGTCAATATCCGACCGCCATTTTTGTGAACATGAACAATACAATCTATATCGCTAATCAACAAAATAGCACAATTGTAATGTGGCAAGAAGAGAGTGTCAATCCAACGAAGATTATTCACGGTGATTTTACAGAACCCAATTCTCTCTTCGTCACATCAAATGGTGATATTTATATTGATGATGGTGAGAAGAATGGTCGAGTACAGAGATGGAGTCCAGAAACAAATATCTTTGTCACGGTGATGAATGTCAGCTCATCATGTTTTGGTTTGTTTGTCGATATCAATGATACGCTTTATTGTTCAATGCGTGATCATCATCAAGTAGTGAAAAGATCATTAAATGATTCTGTGATGGCTTCAAATCGTGTTGCTGCTGGAACAGGTATTAACGGATCAGCCTCAAATCAACTTTATAGTCCTATTGGAATTTTTGTTGATGTGAATCTGGATTTATATGTAACAGATTGTGGAAACGATCGCGTTCAGTTGCTCCAGTCAGGAGAATCAAATGGAATCGCAGTAGCTGATCGATATTTATCACTAAATCCACCACTTGATTGTCCAAGTGGAATCATATTAGATGCTGAAAAGTACTTATTCATTGTGGATCAGAATAATAATCGTATTGTTAGATCAGACTTGAATGGTTTTCGATGTTTAGTGGGATGTTATGGAGTGGATTCACAAGTCAATCACTTGAATAATCCATCTAGTTTTAGTTTTGATCGTTCTAAAAACATATTTTTTATTGATCAATCAAATCATCAAATTCAAAAATTTCAATATATCGAAGATTCATGTGGTAAGTTTAGAATGATCGAATAAAGTCTCTAATATCATTTTAATCAATATTTATTCAGAGAATTAAAAAGAAAAACTACCATAGAAGATGAGATTGAAAATGGAGCTTCTCGGGGATTTCGAACCGAGTTATCGAATAATTAAATTTAAATTTCAAGTTTCATCTTAATATGCTATTGTTATAAAATAAAAACCTTGCTTATTTATAATTCTCTACAAGAGTCGATCGATAACATTATCGTCATGTTTGTTGCATAATACAAATGAAAATTAGAATGTCTATGTATTTATTAAGAAAGTCAGATCGATTGAGCCTTTTTGTTGAACTTTCTTTATAACTTTTCTTTGATTTACCATTATTTGCGCTCACTTATTGCTGCTAAGTGTAGAAAATAATGAACACAATGAATTTATGGAGTGTAAGACACTTATGAGAAGTAAAATTTTCATCAAAATTTATCAAATCTTTACCGAGCTAAAAATATTTCAAAGTAAAATTTCTCTCGTCGAATTTTTATATTTCAGGACAAAAAACGTTTCACGACTTGCTTTGAAATCAACACAAGGTTGTTTTGCATAGTTGTTCAATGTGCTTTAAATTCGTAGAAATAAAACATCTGTGAGAGAGAAATGACCCTATGCTCGAGTGTTAAGCACAACGCGTGTCGCAATCATAGAGATTCAGAATGTCACCTTTACTCTGGAGATGAGAAAACGATTATGTTATATTTGCGGTCATGATTTTGATTGACGAACGAGAATAGAATCAGAATTATCACAAAGGAGTGGGATTTAAACGCAGCTCAGTGTCTTCACAGAAAAATGTCAACAATCAGAAGAAGGAAAAAGTTCCATCCTTACCTGATTATTCGAGACACGCTTTATTAAAATAAAAAATAATTAAAGAGTCTTTCTTGTAATATTTTAACAATGGATCCAATATGAGAATATTTTGATTTGTTAAGGTTGAGTGTCGTTTCCAATAGACATTTTTTTGATGACGTTATGTCTTACTCATAGATTGATTAGAACTTTATAAAATAGTTTCATTAGATAGTTTATTGTTATTCTTAGTGATATCGATAAAAAACCTAATGTTCTGCATTATTATTTTTATAAAAAAAAAAGTTTGAAGATAAAGGTGATAATGAAGAAATCATAAATTTGTAAATTCATGACTTACCACAGACTTTCTTAGTCCAGCATAATACTTGTTTTTGTAAACGAGGTTTTATAATATTTCTTTATTGTAATTATTACAACATCTCCTGGAAAGAACATGTGGATTTTAAGGGCTAACATCGATACTTACTGTAAGGATACTAGATTGATATTTTATTTCATGTTTTTCTTCATTTGTCTGTTAAAAGCATTGCTCTGAAACAAATGATTCAACTCTTATTAGTAAACAGAGTGAAAAGCAAACTAAGGATATATGCCATCATTTCTTTTCTTTATTGAAAATATAAATACGCATTGATTTTTTTTTCATTTGATAGACAATTCATTATTAATAAAATCAATGTATTTATCATCGTTGACACCAAATAATTCAATTCATTTTCAAGATTGTTCAGGGTTAGGTTTGTATTATGAATCGATACAAATGAACGTCATTATAACTGGCTATTATACTTTTTTAATCAACAGCGAGATGAAAACCATGTACGCTTATATCTACACAAACAGTTTTAATGTATTTAACTGGTTAGAAAATAAGCTCACTTATTATGACGGCAATGATAATGAGGGCCAGTTTCAACGCAGAGCTTTTCTTCAAGCCAACATGAAATACATTTTCGTTATAACAACGTCTTCTCAGATTTTTTTAAGAAACTTTTCAATTCAGGGATCTGGTCGAAGCGATATCACTTTCAATCGTATTTGTGAGTATACATAGTATTTTAATAGATAATCAGCTGTACATATTCATTATCGATAAAAAATATAGATAAACGCAATCTATAAAATAATATACAGATATTTCTGTTCGATAGAAACTAAGATCCATATAATTTCCAGTCACCTTTAATAAATGTATCTAAGAGAGAAAGTAATATTTCAAATTGTTTACACTTATTTCTATGTAATACAAAATTGAATCAATTTTCTTTTTCGTTAGTGAATAATTCATCAGCTGTTCAAACAGTTTATGCATCAAAACTGACAACGAATAGTTCAACGTATTTTCTTGATTGTTGGGAGTCAAGTAATTACTATGAAGCGATACAAGTGAATGTTCATACAGGTGGTGTTTACACTTTGTTCAGTAAAAGCAATATGAATACACACGGCGCTATTTACAAAGATTGTTTCAATCCATCCAATCCATATGAAAATCAACTGCCATACGGTGATGACAGATGCAATCCAAATCAGTTTAGATTTAGAATTGCTCTTGAAACTAATATCACATATATATTGCTTGTGACAACGTGGTTTGCTAATATAACAGGTGCATTCTCGATCTTTGTATCCGGTCCAAATCATGTTGATCTCAAGAATATTAGTAAGTGTTTGCACTACAACTATTAAATGAATATTTGCCAACGTCAGCATGAGTATTTAGTTGAGTCTGACATAGGGATGTAACGGTGACGGTTAGTCATCGGTTCACCGTATGAATCGGTAACCATTCCACCGGTAACCGTTCTAATCGGCAACCGTTCAAAATCGGTGACCGTTTCATCTTGAAGGTGTAGGTGTGAGTATTTATTTCATCTATCACTAACGTCCACTCCACATCGACTCCTACTCCCACACCTACTCACACCCACGCACTCAAGATGGAACTTTTACCGGTTAGAACGGTTACCGTCACCGTTGTATCTCTATTCTGGCATATCCAAAAATAAAAACTTGTTTTGTAAGATGACATTTGTATTCTACGAAGAAAGCTTTACACAAACAGCTACATTAACTTCACCATATAACAGAATACTATGAATGATATCCAAATAATTCTTTTTAAATTCGGTTTTCTTACAGTTGATTCCTAATGTGATGGGTGTGGATGTTAATTTGGATGTTAGTGGTTGTGAATGGGTGTAGGTGTCAATATTAAATTTAACCTAAACCCACACCCGGTATCACAAAATGTTTTCTACCATCTTGAAAGTGAGAGTATAGTGATTCTCATTTATATCATATTCATTTTCGTTCGGTAAATTTATTTGAGAGAGAAAGTAATATTTCAAATTGTTTACACTTATTTCTATGTAATACAAAATTGAATCAATTTTCTTTTTCGTTAGTGAATAATTCATCAGCTGTTCAAACAGTTTATGCATCAAAATTGACAGCGAACAGTTCAACATATTTTCGTAGTTGTTCGGACTCAAGTTCTTACTATGAAGCAATACAAGTGAATGTTCATACAGATGGTGTTTACACTTTCTTCAGTAAAAGCAGTATGATCACAGAGGGCTATATTTATGAAGAACGTTTCAATCCATCCTATCCAACCAAAAATCAACTCTCAGTCAAGCCTAACAATTGCGATTCACCTCAGTTTACCTTCATAATTGCTCTTGAAACCAGTATCACATATATATTGATTGTGACAACGTGGGCTCCTAATATAACAGGTGCTTTCTCGATCTTTGTATCCGGTCCAAATCATGTTGATCTCAAGAATATTAGTAAGTGTTTGCACTACAACTATTGAATGAATATCTGTCAACGTTAGCACGAGGATTTAGTTGAGTTTAGAATATCCACAAATAAAAACTTGTGTTGTAAGATGACATTTGTATAGAAAGAAAGCTTTACACAAACAGCTACATTAACCTCATCATATAACAGAATATTGTGAATAGGATCAGACCAATCTCCTTGAATACAGATCCGCTTCAATCGATCACTAATCTGATATAAATAATATACAAATCAGCATGAATCCCTGCTAGTAACGATGTACTGAAAAAACAATTTGCTTTTTTTTACAACATTTCCTATCACTCAATGTTTCTATAATAAAAAATGGTTCCAACATTTAAATATAATGTATCGTAAATAGAAAGTATAAACATATTCTTGCTCTTTATGAATCTAAGAGATATCTTTACGTATTTTAATTTTTGAATAAATTACAAATAGTAGGAGAATCAGACTATAAATAAATCATTTTTCTTGTCTAAAACGTTGGGACATTATCTATTTTGGAAACAAAGAAGTTATTCCAAACTCATTTATGATATACATTATCGGGAATTCGAGTACAGAAAAATATTTATAAATTCTATTCTCACTCTCCATTTACGACTTAACTATTTCATTGAGAGACATATTATGAAGAGTCGTTTCTTCAGAAATCTAGGCTCAGTTTTGACATGTCCTTCGGTATTCAGCACGTATCAGAGATGACTTATGATGCTCAATTTTCTTTCTTATATCCAGACAATTCGTCTTTCTCTTAGTCAATCAAGATCTACCACGAATTTCGATTGTTATTTTTCTTTTGCATCGCATAGGTTCTCCATCAGTCATCGAAATATCATATTCATCAACTGTACAATCAGAATATAAATTACAGTTGACTACAAATAGTCAAACATATTCTCGAGATTGTCGACAATCAAATTATTACTATGAAACTATACGAGTGAATGTAGTGGAAACTGGATACTATGCTGTGATTAGTTATAGCAGTATAGATACATTTGGTGATATTTACGAAGATGATTTTAATCCAATGAATCCTTTCGAAAATTTACTCTCACAGGATTATCGAGTATGTAGTCATGACGATTTCAAGTTCATCGTTTATCTTCACACTGGCACAAAATACATATTAGTGGTGACAACATCTTCTCCAAATACGACAGGAAAATTTTTCATTGAGACATCTGGCCCAAAAAACATCACTTTTGATCCTTACAGTAAGTATTTTGTATTATTTTGTAAATCATCAACAGAGAATTAGAACATCCCACTAAACTCTATTTTCACTCTTCATTGACAAAAGATTTAAATATTTCAGATAGATCGTATAATTAAATAGAATTATTGTCAAAAAATAGGATTAGATCGAAACTTTTTCTTTTACAAATGGGCAATTTTCTTCCAATCAGATAAGATTACGTCTCAGTATTGTAGCTTAGTCGTGATCAGATGGATTGTATGAGTTCAATTAGTTGGGTAAATTAATACAACTTTTCTTCTCGCATCAAAAATATATTCAAGAAGATCTATTCTCTAGTTATTTTACACTATCTAAGATTTGATTACCTTGTAGTCTCTGAAAATCTATCGAGTTCATATACAGAAACATCTTTACAAAAATGACTCCATTCATCATGAGACATTTAACAGAAATATAGAAATCTAATCTCGACAACATATACCATGTATAGATAAATGACTTTCATAAACTATTTTTGCTTACAAATTTACTCCAACATGGTTGTGTTAAGTTGAGAAAGATTGATCTCATCTCTTGATGACCATGTATTTCTTTCTTCAGCTCAAAGTCTGACTAGTTGTTTCATTGGCCAAAAATGTCAGTTCTACAAAAAAAGTATTGGTGTCACTCTCGATGATATTTTACGTGACGAAATTCGATCAAACATGACAATGGGCGATCAAACAATACTGCTGAAAATCAATGCCGCTTCAACGATGATTATGTTTGTTGGAGGTTTGATCAATAGTATTTTGTCTATAATAACATTTCAAAATAAAGATCTACGACAAGTCGGATGTGGCATTTATCTCTTAACATCATCAATTACTTCTTTTCTTACAATTAGCATGTTTACAGTGAAGTTTTGGTTTGTTGTTCTCACTCAGATGAATCTATCGATTCCAGTTTCTGTTGTTCGAGGAGGCTGTGTATCGATCGAACCACTTCTTAAGCTTTGTTTTTATTTGGATGCTTGGCTCAATGCTTGCGTAGCCATTGAAAGAGCGATTCTCGTTTTCCGAGGAGTTAACTTCAATAAACAAAAAAGTCAACGCATAGCTCGATGGATAATTCTCATTTTACCATTCTGTATCATGGGTTCAATCATTCACGAACCTGTATATCGAGAATTGCGAGAGGTAAATACAGAGACGAACAAAATGGATATTGGTAGATGGTGTTTAACTCGCTATACTTCTTCTGTTCAACAATACAATACAATCATTCTATTTTTTCATCTTGTTGCTCCTTGTATTGTCAATCTTTGTTCTGCTTTATTCATTATATTCGGATCAGCTCGACAGCGATCAACAGCTCAGACAAGACAAACTCTGAGAGAACATGTTTATAATCAATTTAGTGAACACAAACAATTATTAATTAGTCCAATTATTCTTCTAATTCTGTCCTTACCCCGCCTGATAATGTCAATGTTATCAGAATGTGTTAATCCATCGAATTATCGATTGTTATTTCTTTTTGGATATTTTATTTCATTTACTCCATCAATGCTTATTTTTATTGTTTTTGTTCTTCCTTCGGAATTGTACAGACAAAAATTTCAAGAACCATTCAGACGATGGCGACGATTAATTCACCAATAATCAATGTTTGTTTATTATTTCCGAACTTTTCTAATCTATTTGTGTAGTATTCGCTTCAATCTGACAATTAATCAAGAAATGTCGATTAAACAATATTTTCCGTCTTTTCGTAGACTATTGAATAATGACAGACACATTTGATGAACTTATGATGATACTATTTCTAAACTATCGAAAAATGAACACGAAATCTCACAAGTTTTTAAAGTGTTGTTTCTGAAAACGTTCTTATACCAATTTCTCAGCTTGCTATTTAATAAAATTGTATGTCAATGTAGTTTTCATCCCTAAAAATATTATGTATAAACTAAAAATGATTAGCCAAATGTCAGACTAACGATAAAATAGAATCGATGATGGGTGTGGGTGTAAATGAATAATAGACCCTCACACTCTCAACTCAATGTCACAAACGAAGTGTACTACTTGTTTTTGTCAAAAGCATCTTGAGGATGTGGTTGTGAGTGCGGAGATTTATTATTTATCTACACCCACATCCACATCCACTCTTAAGATTTTTATCTATTGCTATAAAGGTACAATTAAGGAACATAATGATCAAACAGGAAAAAAATGTTAACTAATGTGTGACTCAAGTAGTTTTTTTAATGTCAGCCATATGTTGTTTGAGATGGATAACATCTGGAATTAATTGATCGATTTGTTTTCTCATCGTATTAACATCGCTTGCAATGTGTTCTATGTTCTGTGTCATTGTTTCAAATCGTTTATCGAAGTATTCAAATAAGGAATTCGTGACCAATAGAGAAGACTGATCTAAAAGAACAAGTCGATGAAGTTTTATAAGAACATGTGCACTTACCAGACAATTCAGATGATGAAAGCTTCGATTGTTTAATAGTTGTAGAAGCTGCTTGAGTTGTTAGGTTCATCTCCAAGTCGTTACTCGAATGAGCATTTGTATCCTTCATTGAGAGTTGTCGTTGTGACGAAGGCTAGAAAATGGTCTATGTTATACAGTGATGCAGATCGTCTTAACTCGAAAAAAATTGAGTAAGTCTCATCAAAAAGAATGACTTACGTCGGCCATAGTTTCTGTATGATTCAATTGTAGTTTGCGTCTGAGTATATTATGACGGGCTGATAACAATCGTCGAAGGAGAGGTTGACACCAAAGTTTATAAACGACAAATCCCATAGCAAAAATATCAATGATTAAAAAAATAAACAAAAATGTATGGAAGATAAGTTCATACAGACGAACAATCGGCGATTGATTATTGAGAAGAAAATAAAATTCTTCTTTAAGTCGAATTTTAAATGTTGTTGAAAGTGAAGCATATCTTAAATGTTGACCATCTTTTTTAAAATAATCTCTATCTGAGAGATCATCAACATATCTTATATTTGGTGCCCATCTACCAAAATAATACGTATCATCTGTAGCTGTCAGAGGTTCTGTAACATTAATAACTTTAATGAGATTTATACTAAAATAAGTCGAGAGTCCGATAGTT
This sequence comes from Adineta steineri, assembly GCA_905250115.1. Classification (NCBI taxonomy): domain Eukaryota; kingdom Metazoa; phylum Rotifera; class Eurotatoria; order Adinetida; family Adinetidae; genus Adineta; species Adineta steineri. The sequence goes on from CAJNOI010000190.1 coordinate 99,999, forward strand.
TGATTCTCTTTATAGAAGAGAGTGCATACATCGAGTTCATCTAATTGATGACGTTTTTGTTCTTGAACTTCATCTAAACCCCTCTCTCCATGTAAACAAATTCGTAGAGCTCCAATAAAATAAGGTCCTTGAATCGTCACTTGTACAAAATCAGTATGGGTAGATAGATCAAAGCTAAACGATCCAGTGACATTGAGATCTAAGAGAGTACAATTCTGTTTGATTATACTTTCTGCAGCACCCATATATCTCAGTCGTTCAACAGTAATATTGTTACATTTCGCTCCAGTATTTATTAAATCAATAGTCATCGTAAATTTTTGTTTGTTAAGCATATCGAAAATCGTCTCGTAAGTACCATCGGTTTCGGGTAAAGGTAATTGAAGAGCATTATCGAATTTTGTATTAACTTGGTTATTTCGACAATGTAAACGCGATGAATTTACTTCCTCGAGAGGATAGGAATGCAAATAATCGTGAGCAAACCAACAAGAATGTATTATAATAGTGAGAACGACAAATGATGCGAGACCACCTACCAACAATTCTCCTTCACCTATAATATCAATTTGTTTGAAAAATGCTTTCGCTCGATTACGATGAACGTCGACGGAGGTGAGTTTCCATCTTTTGATCAGAAACATAATAAACCATATAATGAAACTCATTGCAATGGCTATAAGTGTCCACACAAGAGGTAATTTGAACACACAATCCATTGTCTCTTCAACAACGAGAAAGTTGCGCATTAACATATCGTCATAATCATCAATTAAAGGTGATTCGGGATATTTAAATGTTTGATTGTACGATTTATACAATAGAAAGTCATTGTAACGTATATTGCCACTGGCACCCAATGGACAAAACGACTTTGGATTGCATGGTTGACATATAATAGCTCGATAATTGCCAGAATTTTTCGTTCCTGACGGACATACTGTACAAGGACCAATACTGGATATGTTTTTGTACGTTCCACTGACACATGGTTTTGGTTGCAGAACAAAAGCAATTTTTGGTCTTAAGAGAGAATAAACACTCAGAATTAAAACTTCAAAAGATATTTATATAGTACATACCTTTCGTCAGATAGTATTGGACGGCTACCAGCGTTAGTGAGTGGGATATAGAGATATTTGTGGCGATCGCAAAGAATCATTAAATTATTTGAACGTGCTAAGATAAGGAGGAAAGATTTGCTCGTCCAATTCTTCGGTAATGTTTGTTGATTGTTAGGGAAAATAAAATTAGGCAATACGTGTTGCATTTCATTATTCTGTGTAAGAGTTTGAAATACATGTATTTCCGATTCGGGTTGTAATTGATGTTTTGGATTGTATACGAGTACAGCGAGTAGGCCTTGATTATCAAGCCAAGCAACTGATTGACCAAAACCTATTCCCATCGTATCCAAAAAATGTACTGATTGAATATTATCGATGGATTTAAAAGAACAGTTTCGAATGTGAGATGTTTCAAAAATTTGTACTCGATTAATTGCCGAAATTCCTATAGCTATAAATTTTCCCGAAGGATTGATTGAAATCGATACACCATGATCCCGACTGTATATATTCTGTGTAGACATTAATGGAAGAAAAGTTTCATTAGAATCATTACATGTTGACCAAGTTTTAGATAATAGATTAATAACATACAGGTATGGATGACCGAAATCACCACGTATAGATGGTGTATAACCAATTAAGAAAGCCCATTCATTAGTTAGATCGAATGCAATCGGAATTATATTTTGATTAAATTCATAAATTGCAACGTTCTTTGTCGATAAATCATAGGAAAGCATAAATGAGTCAGCAAAGACATGAGCATATTTTTCTTGTGGATCGATCTTCAACAGCATGGATTCTTGATGACCATTTTTCCACACTGTTTTATCATATGCTATAGGCGGACTAAAATTATTACAATTTGTTACTTTAAAACTGACGAGACTCAGTATAACATCATTCGACGTTTCATTTTCACTGATTTGTACAAATGAAAATGTTTCACTTTCCTTTTTCATCGTTAAAACAGAAAGACTGTAGATATAGAGTTCGGGTTTTTCATATGGAATTATACATTCGATATCTTTATTCTTTGTCAAGAAACGAATATAATATTTGTTCTTGTGATTAAAAGCACCTACGACGAACTGATCGTTAAATGACATTCTTATACCATGAGCATCATCGTTTGATCTATATGATATGGCTACAGTTCGCCAATAGAATGTCAACAATAAAATGAGTAGAACTTGCATCCAAATCATCTAATGTGTATTGTAAAGACGTTTATGTAAAATCTGAAAAGTATTGAGTCATTAAAAGATACTATATAAATAAGATTTTCCCTAAAGAATATTTTTATTATTATTATTTCTAGTACATAACAAGAAAAGAAAAATAAGATGAATCGATAATTATTTTTAGATTTCTTTATTAAAATTTTTCGAAAGTAATGATTGAGAGAATTATATTTTGTATAGACGATCTTACCGTAGTTTTTTTTTCAAGCTATATCAAACAAAGCGTTTGTTAATGAATCGTCGTCGTTAAAGAAATAGAGAAAAGAACGAAGGAAGAAATAACTAAATAAAATATAGCTACAAGTCTGTAGCATAGTGTTTTTATCGTTTTCTGTCTTAATTCTTGTCCTTCGATGTTATCAGTGATGAGTAAATAATTATTTATACAATACCATTTTCTTTTAATTAATTGATTATCACCAACTTTTATTTGCCATTCTGCAATGCTTGCGAGAAAGAAAACGACAAGAGAAATGGTATAATAATAACTAATCAAGAATAGAAACACAAGAAGAAGAAAAAGAAATGAAGGAAAGCATACAAAACTATATTAATGTGTATATGTTTATTACTATCGTCATGTAGAACATAAGAAATGATTTACGTTATACTCAGTTAATAAATTTTGTTTTCATCATGCAATATATCTTATTTTGAATTTACATATAAAAAATAGAGATGCTCGATTATTTGTTTGAGGGTGTAGGTCTCTGATAAATATAACACAAGCACCTACACTCTGTTTATATTGATGAAAATCCAGGAATAGAAGAACTCATTAATAAATTTCATTGAATTTAACGAAGATATGTACCAATAGTTAAAGCGCTATTTTATTGGACAAGTCGTTTGACCCTTATATGATGAACTTTGCAATATACTAGGAATGCATCATTTGAACTTTTGCTCGCATAGATATGTGTTGACCTCTATATGATTATGTCTTTCTCTATAGTATAAATGTGTATTAAATGAATTATTTCATATAATCTTCCTTCATTTTAGATCTATAATGTATGAAAATATCAATAATCTTGAATTTTCAATTAATTTGAATGAAAAGTAAGTTTTGTGTAGAAATTCTTATCTATAATCATGGATTTTGTCATTAGTGATAGTGAAGAACAAAAAGCATATCATATTCGTCGCATTCAAGATATAGCTGTAGAATCACTCGAAATGCTTCCACCAATCAGTGGTATTGAAGATATGTCACTGGTTCCACTTGAAGATGCTGTTGAACCACTAATACCATTTTTACCTGATATTGCATATTATGTCACTATTGTTAAACAACGATGTCAAAGGCAACCAGTTGACAGATTATCAAATGATGAATCAGCTTCAATTATGATTTATACAATGGGATGGAAACCAATTGATCAATGCCTTCATGTGGCTTTAAATAAAATCCTTCGATCAAAAGAACGAAATCAACTTGAACCATGGCTTCTTTATCTTAAATTATTTCTTACTGCCCTATCACGTCTTCCATCTATTCATCAAAAGATTTATCGTGAAATTGAATTCGATTTAAGTGAACGATATAAAACAGATGAAATGATTGTCTGGTGTGGATTTAATTCTTGTAGTATATCAACCGATGTTTTACAAGTTGAAAAACAAAATGTGCGAACATTATTGACTATTGAATGTATTTCTAGAAAAAATATTCGTCAACATTCTTATTTTGAATCAGAAGATGAAATTCTTCTTTTTCCTATGACACAATTCAAAGTTCAAACTTGTTCTATTCACAACAATGACGTTTCTTCAATTGAATTACAAGAGATAGAACCACCCTCTCCTCTTATATATCCAATACTACATTCTCATACAGCAAAACCAACTTATGTTGCTAATTATAATTTTAATGGTATAGTATCAAAAAACGAATTACCATTTCATAAATATGATAAATTAAAAATCATTGATAAACATTCGTAAGTAATTTTTTTTTGTTTAATTATTTCTCTTTTGATTTTGTTTTTGTAGTTTTAAAGATTGGTGGTCAGCGAAAAATCTTCGAACTAACCAACCTGGTTATGTTCCAGCAAACCACATCTCATCAATAATCGACTTAACAACATGCGAGTAAGTTTTTAAAAAAATGCGAAAATATTAAATTTCGTTGTAGATGGTATTTTAATGAAACAAATCGTCATGATGCTAAACGATTTCTTCAACAAGCACATAATGGAAAAGAAACTTTTTTAATTCGACCTTCGGATACAAATCAAAGTAAAATTATTTCATATATTTTCAATAATTTCATTTTTTTCTATTGAAGGTGAAGAATCATTATCTATTCTTGATTTTAATGAAGATAAACAACATTTTCATGTTAAACATTATCGTATTCTTCGAACAGATCAAGGCTTATATTATATTAGTAGAAAAAGCACTTTTCCATCATTACAAAATCTTGTTAATCATTATCAAAGTAAATCATTAAATTGAGTAGTTCCATGGGGTGTCAAACACAAACTATTCAAAAAACCTTCTTTTCCCTCAAACTTTGTAGAGCTTTCTTCGCTGATCATTTCCGTATGAAGAAGTTTTGAACTCTATTAAATTTCCTTATAAAATACAGTCGATTCAAGATCAGAGACTCGACTTTTTTCTATATTTTATAAGGAAACTTTATAGAGTTCAAAACTTCTTCATACGCAAATGATTAGCGAAAAAAGCTCTACAAAGTTTGAGGAAAAAGAAAGTTTTTTAAATACTTTGTTTGATACCCCATGGAACTATCCAATTTCATTATTTTGTGTGTGTTTTTTATAAAGTAAAAACTGATGGTCTTTGCTGTTTACTTACATATCCATGTCAAAAAATCGAACCAACTGTTCATGATGGTTTATCAGAATTAGATCGTTGTCAACTTTCGAGTACTGAATTACTCAGTCAAGATTATTATAATGAAGTTTATAAAGGTACATATGGACAACATAATGTTGCTATTAAATCTATGAAAATAAATGATAAAAATCGATTTCTTCATGAAGCAAAAATAATGAAAGAACTTGAACATGAAAATATTGTATGCTTATATGGTGTATGTACATTAGAAGAACCAATATTGATTGTAATGGAGTTTATGAAATATGGATGTCTATTAAATTATTTACGTGATGGACCAGGACAAAATATCGAATTAAGGACTATATTGGATTTTATTGTACAAGTAAATAAGACAAAACTTTTGTTAGAAAAAAGAAATTTTGTCTATATTTAGATTATAAATGGGATGATTTATCTTGGAGAAAAAGGTTATGTTCATTCTGATTTAACTGGTAAATTTATGTTAAGAATAACATAAAATTTTTAAGTTTTTTTTTAAGCTCGAAATATATATGTTGGAAAATGTGATATTGTTAAAATAGGTGGTTTTGGTTTAGCAAAACAACTTGAAGATGATCGTTCGACAATTGATGAAGAGTCTCAACTATCAATTGGATGGACTGCACCAGAAATCGTAATAACAAATGAATATACAATTAAGTCAGATGTATGGAGCTTTGGTTTTCTTCTTTATGAAATTATTTTCTATATTTCAATTCCATATCTTCAATATTCAGTTAAGGAAATATTACAAAAAGTACTTGATGGTTATCAGTTGGAGAAAGTAAAATTTGATCTTTTTTTATATTTTTATTTATAATGATGATATTTTTTAGCCAAATGATTGTCATGAGCAATATTATGAAATAATGTGTTCTTGTTGGCAAAACAATCCTGATAATCGTCCAACATTTCAAACACTCTCCACGTGTTTTGATGAATTTATCAAACAACTTGACTTGAGCGATGAAAATAGCATTTATACTGAAGTTTAATTACATAGAAATGCCATGAGGGTGTGGTAAATAACTATTGTATATGAGAAAAAAACTGTAGTTTAGATAACTTTTATTGTAGTAAGAAAAAAGAAAGGTTAAATTTCAATAATATGTTTTTTGTTGAAAAATATTAAAACATTTTAGAATATAATAAAATAGGAATGCGTATTAGAAAATTCACAAGAGAACATAAGATACGTGTTTCAATTTGTATAATAAAAGTTTTCTCACTCTTGTTGAATACTTGCTAACAAACATATAATAAGGGTGGGTGTGAGTATAGTGTATTGAACTCACGCCCACACACACTCTTTCAGGGTAAGTTGTGCAACGGTCTTACTATGTTTTTTTGAAATTGTCAAATTTTTACCAATAAAATCAGTATCGTCGAAGCTATTTTAGTGATTTTAAACGACTTATCAATGCCTTCGAAGTTTTTACAGTATGAGAGAAAAAATGACTTCATCTTGCTAGTACTAGAACTGAACATCTGCTACACCTCTGACCAAGTGCAGTTGAATCATGAAAAGAGGATCCACCTGAAGCTATGAATAACAATATCTCATGATTTTCGTTGTATGATGAATATATACGTCCTTGTGCTTCTTTCTTTCGGACTTTTTTTGTCCTGTGATATCGTCTGATAAGACTGCGCGCATTTTCTCTTACATTTTAACAGAGTGACTTTTAAAACGAGAAGAAAAAATGGCAATGACCACGAATGAAGTCAACAGATTCATCTGTAATAAAATATTGTTCCAAATAAGATAAGCAACAAAGATACAACAAATTATTTTTATTTGTTCTTTCGTTTGCTGCATTCACTGATTATTGTCTTTTTCTGTAAGCTTTGCTGAATTACAAATGAAGTCTATGATCTTTTTTGTTTCAAAATGAATTTTGAAAAAAAAATGAGTCTCACTTTCTCTAAGAAGCAGAGTGTGAATGTGATTGATTGGGTGTGGATGTGAGCGAAAGTATTGTCATCTTCTTGCCCATATTCACAGCTATGTAAACACCCACACTCTCACCCACACCTTTAAGATTTAATCAACCGAAGGATTTCATTCGAATTAAAAGTAAATAAAACATAGTGGGCAAAAATGTCATTAACAAATATATACTGTCTGTATGCTTGTTCTTTCAACTTACACAGTTTGATTCTTTTATTTTGTTTGACTTGTGGGAAAAACCTTGAGATAAAATATTAATGGGAGAAAGAGAACGTTGTCGCTTAAGTGATGAAATATAAATAATTAATATTCTTTTTTCGGTGTATATAAAGAAGACTGACAAAAGAAATTGTCGCAATATAAGAATAGGAAAGGAAATTGTCTCAATATAAGAGTCTGGGAAAAAATCGTCGTAGTATGAGATTCTCGGAAAAAAGTTGTCGCAGTGAAAGAGTCTAGGAAAAAAATCGTCGCAATATAAGAGAGTGTGAAAAAAAATCAAAGTACTATAAATGCAACGTCTGCATAGAGTACCATGCATAAATAAGAGATATGGATGCTGTTAAGGTGAGAACACGAGAATGCGTAGAAACTGGATTTATAATACTTTCGATATTTTTTTTTCACACAATTCGTTTTTTTCGTATTCATTCCTTTTAAAAGCACATTTCATTTTTGCACTTAAAGTTGAGACAGTTGTCAATGAATAATTTCATGGATACCGTGTAAGTGTATACAACCATTTCTATCATAAAACAATAATTATTATTATGATTTATGGTTTTCTCGATATTTTACTGTAAAATAAAAGACTTTTTTAATACCTTGTACAAAATTTAAAAAAAAAATTGGGCTCGTTACTGCTTAGAAGTATAATTAAACTATAACATTGCATACTGTGTCGTGTTTATCTGTTTGATTCATGATGAAGTTTTGACTTACAGCTTTTCAAAAATTTTCAGGATATCGAATTAGGTCAGTATTGTAAGGATGCGATATATTAGATTACTGCTTTTAACATGTGTTCATTCAGAAAAGAAATTTAGAATTTTTTCATCAAATGAGAATTTTATTGTTCTCACTCTCTTGCCTGTTGAGCAGTTATTTCTTTTGAATCGATTCAAATGCATTACTATAAATAATTATATTGTTTCTATTATTTCAATGAGATTATTTAAATGCGTGTAACTCCTGAAAAATGCCGAATGCCGATGTCATCGACACATCACATCGTTGATGTAATTCCTCGTGGATCGGTTTCATCGTTGAAACATTCCGGTTCAGAAAATAAATCCTATCATAAATTAATTTCGTATGATGTCATTGAAGAAAAGTCAGCTCAACAACTACTATACGAGGTATGTAAGAAAACTTGTCTTTCACATATTTAAATTGACGAATGATTGATGATTTAGGCAGCTCAAGAGCGTGATCAACAGCGTGATCAACATAAGGTCAAAGAAAAATGGGTGGCATTCGTCGCAAAACTGGAAAACTATATTGGTAACAAGAAATACAGAAAACAATTGGTCAACAATCTGGATGACAAAAAACAATGGGCCCCTCTTCATTATGCCGTTTTCATGAACAACACATTTGTTTGTAACCGCTTGGCTGGTAAGACAGTGGTTTTGGACGAATCGACTAATGAGACATTCAATTCAAAAGATTTTCGATGTGGTCTGTATCATATTAGTATTTTTAAAAATTACTTTTAGACTTCATTCTTTTATTCTCAAGATATTAACATTCTCACTGGTAATGGAGAAAATGTTCTTCACATTGCCGCTCGATCAAGTTCTATTTGGGAGGTACGTATTCATTCATTCATTAGTACGATAGAAAATAAGAGACTACAAAAGAATATAAATGATCATCTATTTGTTACTACTACTCGTCTAAAATTACAAAAAGGTTTCTGTTAAAATGTCAAAAAGATAATGGATATTTTATTACAGCATAATACATTGGCGGCAGGTGGAAATGATGGATCCTCAATGGCTTTTATTAAAGAACTCATAAAACGTGGAGCAGATGTCAATCATCCTGACGATGAAGGTCGTACACCACTTCATCTGGCTGTCATGGGAAATCATTTACCATTTGTCAACTACTTGATAAAAGAAACGAAAGCAGATAAATACGTGAGAATTAAAGAAGAACACACTGTTACATTCTACAACGCTCTATCTTATAATTTAATGTTATAGGCCATAACCGCATTGCGTGCCAATATACTCCATCTTGCTTTTATCCCCAGTGGACAGCCTGAATCCGAATTGCATGATATGTTTAAGTACATCATGGGAGAACCAGATTCAGACATAGAAGAAAAGAAACTTCCATGGGCAGACAAAGCGGCGAAATTTGCTCGACAGCATACACTAGACAATCGAACACCACTAATAAATGCCGTTTGTCATCCAAAGATCACAGAAAATATTGTGAAAACGCTTATCAACAAAATGAAAATGCATCCTGAAGGTATTACAATCCATTTTTCAATAAACTAATTACCCTTAGAATCATCTATAGATCAAGTTGAGCAAATTCAACTAATTATGGCTTTTGAGCAAGCAGCAAAAGGGCGCTGCCCAAAATTTGATCATCTTCGCCCTATTATTCAAGCTTGTGAACCTAATATAATTGATCAACTCGTTCATTTCCCATGTCGATACAATAACCTTGAGCTTCTTAAATGGCTGATTGATCCAGTTGCACAAAATAGGACATCATGCAAAGTGAATGCGCGTGATCATGCTGGTTACACACCGTTGCTCACAGCCGTCTTCTATAGATCGAAGGAATGCGTTGAATATTTGCTCAAGGTTAGTATGTATTTGCAAAACAGTGCTTCTAATATATATATAAAGAAATTAAAAATATGAAAATATTACTGATTAAAATAATATGTTTTAGGACACAACCGACAATCAACTCATTGATGAAACGAATCAGGATGGCGAAAATATTCTTCATATTTGTGCCAAACATAAAAAATCTGAAGATTTACTCGACATGATATTGGATCGAGCTGCTTCTCCAGAGCTCCATGAAAAGGCAGATAATAATGGAAACTGGCCTCTACATGTAGCTGCAAGCACCAGTCATAAGAATGTATTCGAAAAACTCCTCCTCAAGCCCTTATCATACAAAAAATCGCCCTTGTCAACTAAAAATGCTCAAGGTCAAACTGTTGTTCACATAGCCACAGAAGCGATGCCTCCGCGTATTGGACCCGATCGCCATTACGTTGAGAAAGATCATTCTTCGGAAGAAAAGAATTCTACACGTGAAGCCTCCGACGAAAAAGACGATGAAGGAAACGATGAAGGAAACTATGAAGAAGACGACGAAGAAAGCAAGGATAGAAATTTTGGCTTGCCTATTCTTCGATGCATATATAACAGATTTCCTGAAGAAAGAGAATACCTTCCAATCTTCTTCCAACGAAACGACGATCGACAAACCTGCTTGCATTTAGCAGCTGCAAAAGGTAATTAGAGTAGAGATTTATGAAAGGAGAAAGGATTCTGTCTGTCTACAATTTAACATAAAAAGTTTTGTGAGAATCGAGCATCATGCTTACGAAGAAAATCATATTATAAAAAGTGTTTGTTGGATAGACCACGGCTGATTAGATTTCTAAGGGAGAAGTATTTTTTTCTGTCATTATTTTTAGTTAAATCTTTTTTGATAGGTGCACTAAAAATTGTCAAATTTTTGGTCGAAACGGTTCATCTTGAGGTTGATACTATAGCAGATCGTCGTCTGACTCCTCTTCATCTTGCATGTCAAAATGGACACCGAAAAACAATTGCTTACCTCATTCAAAAACGTGCTTCGGCAACATTGCGTAATGCTGAATTGCACAATTGCTTAGATATTGCCATTGTGAATCAACATGAAGACATCGTTAAGGAACTTCTTACACTTCCCAATTGGCGTGATTTAATGCGAAATTCTCATCCAGTTAAAGATACGGAAGCTTATGATACACCAATGCGAAAACTGATTCGATATATGCCAAATGTCACTATATGGATGATCGATAGAAATTTAACTCGAACAGTTGGCGGACATGCAAATCATGTTTTTAAGAAATTATACGATTATGAATTCTATGAGGATATTTCTCTTGTCAGAAAATGGTATACTCAAGGTACGGACAGTTTATCAAGTTTCTTGTACTTCATAGCAAAATTTGATATGATTATTTCAATTATAATTCTATCGGCTCTCTAGATTGTAAACAGTTATTGTTAGTTTTTCTTTCCCCGTCGAATCACTGTTTTTTCAGTAATACAAGTGATACCGGTTATTTACGTGTATGTATAATAAAGTCTTATGAAAAAGTAGGAGTTCAATGAAAATATCTTCAAAGACAAAAAAGTAATTCATAAACAGAAACTGACTTTTGTCTACTTCTGTAACCAATAAATTTCACTGCCAAATGGCGTACGTAAGAGTCTTTATTAGGTTAAATAAATGTTCGCCGATGCGTTGGATTCCATTCTAGAGAAGGGAGATTAGAGACAGGAAAATCTATCTTGCATCATTGTAGTTCTTAACACATAAGGTTAATTCTTATTTATAAAATGTAAACTTTTTCTCAGTAGTATTAATCTTTTCGAGACTGAAACAATGTCGATCAATATAAAAATATAACATATTTATCTGAGAGACAAAAAAAAATAAGAACAAATAAAATTTTTTTATAAGTAATCTTTATTGATAATAGGCTTTCAATTACCCAACGAGGAAGAGACATGTTCCGAGCGGTGGCATCGACGAGGATGTGGCACATTACTTTATTGCAGTTGCTGTTGTTGTCCCACAAAGTCGAATAATGAATCAAACGATATGGTGGCTTATACCGATGATGCATATACACTTGTTAGTAATCATCCTCTTTTTATCGCCGGCTCACAATCTAAATGTCCTGCCTTGGTCGAACATCCCTATAATATTTGCTTACGTAGTCAAATGTACAGTAAGTATGGATTTTTCAGAGTGCGACTACTAACTTTCTTACTCTATGGTTGTTTCCTTGGTCTTTTGACAACTATTATTCTTTTGGGTAAACAACCTGAATATTTTTTTGCAAAAACAAATCGAAATATGACAAATGATCTCGATACATGCGCAATCGTATCAAAAAATCTAACAGCTGCCAATGATCCTGAAGCATTACAAACAACGAGTTATAAGAGAGTGAAAAAAAGTTATTACGCTTTTCTTATAACATTGGCTTTTAAAAATATCATTCTCATAGTTACACTCTTTCCCAGAATCACTCGAATAGCTAGTTCTCTGCCAGAAATTTGTGCACTCGTTCTCTCATTTGTTTACGTTTATGACTGGACGGATTGGCAAAGTCCCGTTATTATTCGTTGCCCAATTCAATATCAAATTGGTGCTCTGGGTTTACTAGTAGCATGGATCAATCTTCTAGGATATGTCAAACGTACATCATATTTGAACATCGGAATCTTTGTTGCTATGCTTCAATTGATTGCCTTCAAATTTCTTAAATTTATTCCAGTTTTACTTGTTATTATCTGCGGTTTCGGCTTCACTTATTGGATGCTTATACAAAATCAACAACCATTTCAAACACCTATAGAAGCATTGCTACGCACTGGTTTTCTTGTGTTTGACATAGGCTACGAAGATCGTTTGTATGGTACTGAACCGTATTATTATCCACTTCTTTATCTCATTCTTATTCTCACTGCCATTGTCTTCTGCATTTTTATTCTCAACTTACTCATAAGTAAGATAAATTTTATAAGATCTTGAAGAGGATCGAATGAGTAATAATATTTGTTATTTTTAGGTTTGGCTGTTGGAGAACTTCCTTCATTAACTGATCGTGGAACATTATGGCAATCACAAATGCTTTATCTTCTTCTTTCTGATTATAGTATTGTCATGATTCAATTTACACGCTTATTAAATTGTATATCTTGTGGCAGACTTCGACGTATTATACGCAAGAAATTGCAAAATGGTAAATCGCATCGTGAACCAATTGTTATTATCGAAGCAGATCACAAACATAATCAATACAAAAAATTATGGCAATATGCAAAAGAAAACATTTTCGGCGAAAAAATTCATAATGATGTTACACAAAAAAATACTTCGACAAGTGTCAAATAGACTGAAAAACAGTAAAAAGCTAATTTTCTATTCCTGATTTATCATTATCAACACCTTTATTATTTAAATAAATTCATTATTTTTCCTTCGATTTTTATTGTCTTTTTATATTGAGAAAAATATTACAAAAAAAGAGGATGGATATAAGTGTGAGTGCAGATATGAATATCGATCTTCCCCACATCCACACCCACCCTGCTCAAAACGAATATAATTTTCTCATTCATAATTCAAAAATTCTTATTTGAATACTTGCCAACAAACATATAATAATTTTGTTGTTAATGTAGTAGACGTTATTTGTGTAAGAAACGATTAAAATGAAGCATGTTTCTTAAATGAATGTGAACGAATATTTTTATATTTGTTCTTCCAATGCCACTACTACAAAATTTTCAAGCACATGGTTACTTTGTTATTGAAAAAAAAATGTCTTACGCGGAATTTACGATAGAGAATTATTCGTGTGGAAGAAAAGGTAATCGAAAGACATCCGAGTGAATTTCAGTTGATACTAACGCAATTTTACAAGAAAAGAATTATTTTATATCTAGGAAGACATGAATTGGTATGATAAATACCTATAATTTTATGTGTATAGCACGAGCATATTTAAACAGTTTCAGTTGTTATTTTAATGAGCAATTTGCTTGCAGATTTTCTTAATTGACAAATGAGATTTAGTTCAATATTAAACAAAGATTATAGTCAACGATTACGGTTCAAGAGAAGAATATGGATATTATTAATATTTATTATTATTCTAATCTATCTATTTTATATTATAATCAAAAATGATATATCTCTAAAGAAAACAACAATACAATTTTCTGATGTATCCTCTAAAAATTTTCTCGATGGTTGTCGTTACATTTACATTGATATGGGAACAAATATTGGTATACAAATTCGTAAACTTTATGAACCACAATTATATCCAAATGCATCTGTTGTTCCACTTTTTAAACGAATTTTTGGTAAACATACAAAAGAAGTTTGTTCAGTTGGTTTTGAAGCAAATCCTATTCATTCGAATTATTTAAAAGAATTTGAAAAATATTGTTTAAAACGTAAATATCGTGTAAAAATTTATACATCAACTGCTGTTAGTATTTCAAATGGAATTCAAGATTTTTATA
>CAJNOI010000190.1:114511-133482 GCA_905250115.1 Adineta steineri
AACTTGTAAAACATTCAACTAACATTCTTTCTATAGCAACATTGGCAATAAACCAATTGTACATAGCAATAAGGGATACAGTAACAAATTTTGACATAATAAAACAATAGAAATCAGCAAATAAAGATGGTTGTGGTAATTTCTTAACATATGGAATTAGTGACGTAAATACAATTTGTAATAAACCAATAAATATTGATACAATTGACAGCATTATCAAGTAGATTCCTAAGTTTGTTATACGTATTTTTTTGCATAAATATGTCTGTAAACATAGTATTCCATTTAATATAAGAAATCCACCAAATAAACCACCAAGAATAGCTTGAGTTGTCGCTCCACCTATGGTTACTTCATCGAGAGGTATAAAAATAGTCCATAAATTCCTAGATACTATTTCTTCTTCACATTTTTCACCAGTAAAACAAGGTAAACACAGACATGTAGGTTTAATTTTTTCATTAAAAATACAATAACCATGATTTTCTACACAAGTGTTGTTCTCTGAATAACATAACGTTAAATTGTAAACATTTAAACAGTGAGAAATATCTTTTACACACTCATTGACATTCATTTTCTTACTTGATAGTTCGGATACTTTTTTCTTTTTATAATAATATTACTACCTTTATCTGATTTATTTTTTCTTCAGAATAGTAGGAGGGACATGATATAAAGTAATATATATATATATACTCCGATACCAAAAAAAAATATACATATTTCTTTTTCTTTTCCTTTTTATGACTCATGTCAAAGTCGATATCATGATTCATGATTTCATTTTTTTTCTTATAAGTGAGAACGTGCGTTGATAGAGCTGTGTCTTTTCTTCATATGAATAAAACCAAAATTAACTAAAAAATTTTGCATCAAATAAATGGGATTTTTAATATATGCAAGAAAAGAAGAAATGAGATCGTTTCTTCATGTCTATTATGTCCGCCTACATTATAGTTGCATTTGCGACTGTAAAAAGACTTTGTTCTCTCATTGAAATGTAATGAATGTGAAAATTGAATAATTGTTCATACTCTTCGACCAAATCTTCAGAATGATCACCTCACTTGGATGTCGAGCCGGCGATTACAGAGGTAGCATATAAGACGGAATTCTCTGAAGTGTTGGTATAGAACGACCTTACACTCTCAAGCCGTTTCATGATTTTTTGCAATGAGAAAACCAGTGGTCTATTTAAACAAATCAATATTTTTTGACAATGATAACCAAGAAGAAATAGAGAAGTAGTAGAAATAAAAAAATGATGTTATTATCTATATATTTCAAACAAATGTTTTAATGTAGAAGGAGTATAATACTGTTGCTCTCACATGTATACATCTATAGCTCCGATAGTATGTTCACAACCTGTTGTATGTAATTATGTAAATATGTAATTGTTTAGTACGAAGTGAATAAAACGTTCTATTCTAATTACGTTTCAAACTTAAAATTTACTTTTTTTTTCTAACCTTTGTATATTGACTGCAGTAGCAGTACGTTTGAAATAAAATGTTATCTTTTACTATCTGTCAGTAAACTGAAAGTGCGTATTTCTATATCAACAGAATCGAATTACAAAACAAAAAACCATAAAATTATAATGAGCATAATGTATCTAGCTTATGCTTGTGTCAGGTAAAAAAAATAATTGAAAAAATCGATAAATTTGTTATTAATTTGTCATTTGGCTAATGAAAAAATAGGTAAGTAATGATATTTTTCTTTTACATCGACACATGTGCACGAATAGTGAATACAAAAACAAACATTTTCACTATTGCCAAAACGTCTTTTATTGTCGATTTTCATTTGCATATATAAATGATTTTGCTTCCCCAAGGATCAGAATTATTTGGGAACAACAGAATCCAATCGGGTGTGATTACCTTAGGGTTATTAATTGATCATTCTTTATTTTTTTAGAAATAATACTAATATCTAATTTTAATCTAACAAGTCAGTATGACTTCTCTATACTATCTACTCTTTCTCTTATTTGTGTTCCTGGCAAATATCTTGGTAAAGCCAAGCCAATGTATTCAGTCAATTCTCAAATACGATACTCTCTCTTCGCTCTCAGACAAACTACCATTGATGATTGACAAAAGCCAGAACACGCGTGAGTAAATAGTGCATAACACATGCTGAGGCTAGAATAACCTTGTATATGTTTGTATTTTGTAGTCAATCGATTTCAGTGTCTTGAAAAATGGCAACGATTTGGTGGTTCATGTTATTATCCATCTAATATAACATCAACTGCTACTGAAGCCAATAATACATGCAATATGGCTTATTCGAATAATTCTCAATTGATGCAGATTCGACATTCAATAGAACTGTACTATGCGGCTCATTTTCTTATCACCAATAATTTGTCTGAATTACTAATCGATATCAGTTCGCATGTACTCAACGGTAAGAAAGGTTAGATGTTTTGTACATATGACAAATCTATTTTTTTTAGAAAAAAAATTCCTAGAAGGGTTCTCTACAAGTGATCAGAGGAAATGGCAAATGGCAGAGAATAAATTTCGAAAAATTCGTCTCAAATATTATAAAAAACAAATCAAAAAGGTGAATCAACCGCGACACGAAACAACCTTGTATGATGACGTTGAAATCAATCATATCGACGATGTGAATGATGATTCCGAACAGCTTGATAATATTTTCAAAGTCTGTGACCAGTTCGTATGGAACGTACTCGAAGAAGATCCGCAATTTTTTCTTTTAACCAGATACTTAGTGTCGAATAAATTCATTTGTTCTATCAGTGATATTGATCTCAGTATACATTATAAATATATGTGTCAATATGGTTAGTAATTTGCCGATATAGAAATATGTTTTCATTCATTTTCTCTTTAAATACAGTGCTCGACTTTTGTTTCAACAATAATATATGTGGCAAACATGGACGTTGTATTAATGGTCTAGTTGGTGTCAAATGTTCATGCTATTTCTGGTCAGATGGTTTATTATGTCGAGAAAGTAATTTATTTTTTTTTGTTTACTATATAATAAATTTCATTTTTTCGTAGTTTCCATGAAATTTATACAGATTGCAATTGGTTTATTCATAATGCTGCTTCTTATTGTTTTAACAAAACAACCAATTCAGCAATATCAACAACGTATAATGAAAAAACTCTTCGAGTAAACCTTTACATTATTTGTATCTCAGTTCTAATCATATCTCATTTGAATAGCCCATGTAAGGCTTCTTCAACTGTGTCGGATTCTATACGAGATGTAACAAGTAAATTTATGACAGATGAACGTTCTGAAGATACATCGGCATTAGAAAGGTAAGCCAAGATTATACCAATGAAATATCTATCTGTTAATTTACAATTTTATTATTTAGTGAAAAGCAAGAGCGTAATCACATTCGTTTTGTATTTGTATGTGCGTTGATGCTATTGATTCTCTGTTGTCTGCATATCATTCCAATCATACATCATTTGACTTCATTTCCACTTCATATAATCGATCAATCCAAAGCTGATTTGGTCATCAAAAAGATCATTCAAGGAATAAAAAAATGCAGACAGAAATCTGTTTTGGAAATAGATAATCATATTTTCTTCATCATTTCATCTATACTCTGTCTTGTCTTTTCTTTATTGATTAAACTCAAAAGGCAATGTTCAGATGTTCGTACAGGTCAACCCGGTAAAAATTAGTATTTATTCAACTATTGAATGATTTATGTGAACACTATTTTTAGGCGATTATTTATCACCTATTGAACCTTTCGAAACAACGAATCGATATGAAACAGCTGCTCTTTGCGGCGTAATTATGGTTGAAATGCTTATGACTCTCGAACGCTTCTTTATTGATTTGAGTGAACTATGGAATTACGGTGTCCTCCGACTTCTTTTCGAACGTTCTCTACTACCTTTTCTCTACAGGTTCGTTTACTTTTTCTTCATTGATCATTGATATTAATTTATTGTATATTTAGTATTCGGTACTATCCAATATTTGCTTCGTTACAACAAAAAAATATTTGTGTTCGCTTCTTTGCTTTTCTATATATGATGGGTATTATTGGATATACTATCATCCGTAGAAGTTCATGCATGGATTATTTACCTCTTTCAAAAAGATTTTCAATATATGATGAAGTAAAACATCGCATGGTAAGTTCAATATTTTTTGATCAAATTAATCATGCAAAAAGATAATTTTAGGAACTTGGCACTTGGATTACTATTTATGGTGTACTGAAAAATATGCCACAATTCTATTTACTTTCATATATAAGTGCAGAACTTACTGTTCGTTTTATTTATGATTCAATCTATTTGAATTATATGAAAAAACCAAGTGTTAAAGAACCGCCAATGACTCCAGGTATTGAATTTAATATCCATAAGTCGACAGGTGTGCCTCCTAACTTTCCGAATCATGACAGTGGGTCGTCAACATACTGGTCACATATTCGAAAGGTTGTTAGTAAAATGTATCAATGGAATCCAGATTTTCAATTTACAACTATTGCCACGTTTGCATACACATTAGCTTTTGTCTTAATTTTCTATTTAACATGTGTCTTTACATTTCAATCTATCATGGGAACTAGTTCAATGCATTTTTTAATATTCTGTTTGAAACAAATCGTTGATATTGGTGAGTTTAATTGGTTTTGTTCGATCGATAGAAAAAAAAAGTTTCACTTTTAGAAATAGAAGATTGGTCTTTTCACTATGAAATCATCATTAGTGGTATTCTCACATTGATCATGTTTGCTATTCAATTACTCTATGGAATAATTAAGTATAAAGAACATACAGAACAATTGAAGAATAAAAATTACGAAGAAATACCATCGATCAAGAAACTAGAAATAAATTTAATAGCTTCAATGTCTATTCGATACTTATCTTCTATTTTTGTGAATATAGTTAGTGGTTTTTTCATTTGGTTTCACATAATTCTATTCATCATTACATTATGTAGTCTTATATTATATCATTTATTTACATTTCAAATAGATCATCTTGATCCGTTATTTTCTATACTTTCATTTATTTTACCTTTGCTGGTTTTATATGGATTGAATAGATATATTAAACAATGGCTCGGTACATTTGCCTCTTCTCAACAATCACCAAATGACGATTATAAATTGAATCAGAAAATTTATGCAGTTCTAGTGTACTTTACCTTTATTTCCAGTAAGCTAATTTTTTCAATAACACAGATTTGAATTAATGGAAAATCGTTTATATTTTGTTAGGTTTTCATATTGCTATCATTTCTTCTGCGGTCCGTTTAATTAAAGGACTTGCATTTAATATTCTGCTCATGCCTCGAATTGACTGTAGTTATCTTGGGCGAACATGTGAAAAATATGGTAAGAATCTTTTTCAACACGTCAGAATTATTATATCTCACATTTTCTCCTACTGTCACTCTAATTTAGATGCGGAATTTATGGCATATATTTCTTATTTACATATGGAGACAACTTATAGACCACAAAGTAAATCTTCAGCTCAAGAAGAAAATATATTAGTGTCGTACAACGATCCTAATCGATCTGAAACAGAGAAATCGAAACAGACGTTCAGACTTGAATATTTATCCCGAGAGGATTCTGATGAGGAGGAAAGCTCCGATCAATTAGCTTCAGAAGCGCAGCACGACATGCAAAGTGATACGTCGTCGATTTCCTTGAAATATTTGAGGAATGAATATCTGGATACGTTAGAAGATTCAACACTTCATATGTCTAATCATGTACAGCAAGTACTGTCTGATACTCAACAACTTTCAACAAAATCAGCAACAAAAAAATAGATAAATGGAGAAAATTGCAGGCCCAAGTCAACTAATGTTTGAACTGTTTAAACAGTGATTTTATTTTTCAATATTTCGCATATGAGTGAAGAGCGTGCCAATTGTACCGTTTAGGTGAAAAAATCTCAAAAAATAAATTTCAAGATCGAGTAAAAGTAACTATTCTGTTGAATAGAGCAGTGTCGACTATGTATAAAAATCATATTTTCCCTACACTTCTATGTTATACGGCCGAGATTCACTATTTTACAGTCATTTTCTATGTATTACATGCATGTTCCCTATAAACTGAGTAGCAATTGCACCCCCAGAAACATTTTTCTAGTAAAATTATTTTGTATGCCAGACTATATCCCTGGGCGCCCCATTTCATATTCAATAGAATTTTATAAAACAAAATCTGTTTATATGAAATTTTTATGATTTTCATATCGCCCTACATCTATTATCACGAAAATCTCGCCCTACGTGTTCTCAGTAAAATTAGATTTTCTGCTGAATAAAAAAAGATTTTCGATTGATTTTTTTTTAATTTAATTGTGCATTTAAAGCTGAAAAAAAGGTGAAATTTTCATAACAAACGGTTTAATTTTGAACGATTTAGAAAGCTAACGAAAATCCAAAATCTCGCCCTACGTTTAGTGTGAAAGTCGTTGTTTTACACTGTTCCTTTGAATTTTTTCATTATTATAGTTTTTGATGTAATTGTTTTTTTTTCTCAAAAAGTTTTCCCCCCGACCCTCTTTCAAATGCAATCAAGTTTGTACCAATTGAATCGTCTAAAATAGAGAATCAATGATTTTAATCTCGCCCTACGAAAAAACTCAAAGTGTCTTAACATACATTGTGGACACCTTTTTGTTCCTAATACTTTATCTAAACCGAAAACCAATAATATATTCTGAAAGTGCTTGTTGAGCTCTACAATGCCAGCTAATAAAATAGTTCTAAAACAAAATATAATGGGCCAAAAAAAATAGATCCTCTTCTGAGAGTTACGATAAAAACTACATATTTTGTATTGTTGTTTCGCTCCTTAGTGAAAGGTAAGAGCTACAAACTTGGTTCCTTTTAGAAGTGAATGGGCATCTCTAGAGCTACAAAACAAAAAGAAATTCATCAAAATTGGTTGAGCAGAACCCGAGTTATAAGTATTTTTCTGTCCGAAATCAAACGGTACAAATGGCGCGCTCTTCACTCATATATATAAAACTGTAGTGTGAATGTCAATCTTCTTCAGTTTTCATATAATATTTTAAATAAATAAAATAATGTGAAAGATTATTTTGAATAATATTTATGATTCTTTTCTCATATTATCGCATTATAAGTTTGTGTTATTTAACTACTTCCAGCTCTATGAAATGCATGTACAATTTTCATTGTATAAATTAGGCAATATTTAAACTCGTTCGTCATAATCAATAGAGAGAAACAACCGATATCATATGAAAAACCACGCTGCTCAACTTTATTAATGAATAAAATGGTGATTTGTTTGAATGAAGAAGTTGTTCCTTTTTAAATTTCACTTAGTTTTCAATCGACCGCAACAACAACGATAAACTCACATTTTTCTAAATTTCGATTGATGTCGATATTGATTTCATTCCATTATAACATCTAATAGATTGAGGAGTCAACACAGTGCACGAAAATAAGCTTCACGCCTTTCATTTTTTTTCTCGTATACTAATAAAAACGACAAAGTATTTTAGAAATCAAAATAAAATATAAGCACGTTTCTTATTCAGCGAGAGATGTGGCATCCTCACATAGTTAGTAGTTGAAATAGTCTACGTACCACGATCATTCAAATCAAATTTTTTTTCGAAAGAATACTCAATAAAATTGTAAAATGGTACCACAAAAAGAAGGAAATACAATATCTTTAGTAAAAGAATGTATTTAAATTCCTAATATGTTTCGTACGCGTTCCAATGATATTAATTTTCTATAATATACTCATAATCAGCTATAGTGATTTTTTCTATCGAACTAAAAGATTTCAAATATATTAAAAATAATAAATAGATAAAGAAGAGTGATATAGCATGTTTATTTATAGTAATAGTAGGGAAAAAGTCTTTAGAAAGTATTTATTCGCCAATATTATCGTCATTATTTCGATTATTTATATTTCGATCAGAATTGTAATCATCGGTATTCGTTGGATTTCGTCGACTTGCTGGTAAGTCATTGTATTGATCTTTATTACTTTTATTCTTATCAATAAATTCATCTTCTTCGTTGTAATCAGGTTTTCGATGGTTCGGTTTTCTATGTCGATGATTTTTATCTTCATGATGATGGCGATGATGATGATGATGGTGATGTTTTCGATGATGTTCATGACCATGATGATGTTTACCATGTTTCTTTTTCTTCCAATGTTTATGTTTTTGCATATGTTTATCCTTCTTCCAATGTTTTCTCTTACGATCTTTTGATGGTAATAATTCGCCTGAATCATCAAAATCTTCATAATTATTTCGATTATATGGCTTCGTTTTATCTGGTCTGTTGTTACGATTATTTTTTCTATCAGGCATATGATCTCGTCTATTTGCTCGATCTTCATAATCATCATCATTATTTCGATCAAACGATTTCTTTTTATCTGGTATATTGTTGTGATTATTTTTACGGTCTGATTTATCTCCGGTACCATCGTTTTCTGTTCCATCTATTTCCGAATTGCCATCATCTTCAATTGTATTCAAAGTACCCTGATGTTGTTTTTTTGTATTTTCATGTTGAGCATCAATTACTAGAAAAACAAAATCTATAAGTTATATGATCTATTAACTAGTGTTGTTAAAAGAGAAGCGAGGTAAAAGTAACTATGATTGCATTTTCTTTTTTTTTGTATTAAATTCGTATAATCAATTTAGTTTATTTTAACAAAGATATCCATAAAATTATAGACTTTTTACCTGTTGATATGATTGATATCCATACAAATAATACAAGTAAAAACAATGCTGGCGAAGAGAGAAATTTCATTGCAACCAAATTTGTTTTTTTTACATATGTCTTTAGAAACTATGTTTGTTAATAGTATATTAATACAAAGAGCATTACATGATGAATCGCATTTTTTTTCTTCTCTTCTCTTACTTTATAATTGAAAAACAACAATAAATGAAACGCAAGAAGATAAGCAAAGGTTGTTGAATATGTCATTTCATGTGTTCTTCTATTATATGAATATTTTAATTATTACCGTTATATTTTTATATTATTTAAAATGAGTTTGTTTTTCGAACAGAAACATCGCGAATCCAAATAGCGTGTGGGTGTGAATGTGAGTGAGTGCAGATTTGGGTGACATAAATAAGAAACACTCACATCCACCCATCAGCGAGTCAGAAGGATATGCTATTTCAAGTACAAGAGAGGCAATATCTGACTTTTCGCTCACGATATTCACAATCAAAAGTTAGAATTCTTCTAGAAGATGGTCAGATGGACACTTTAAAAAATTATTTAGTAGAAATATACAAGAAATCAAATTCACATTTATTTTGGCTCTATAGAGTCTTTATCAGGTATAGATCGTAGATATGGTCGTCGAAATTCACGTTCAAATAAATAACCGAGATCCTCGTCTTCCAAGAGACGAACAGAATGATCGAGATAATGCACATATTGAAGAAAGCGTGAGTTCGTTTGAGGCGGTCGAAGGGTAAACAATCGTTTCAGACATCGGAAGCACGGAGATCCTTTACAGAAGAAGAATGCTTTATAAATCCAAACATAATCAGAACACCATGGGCAACGATAAAACATAATCCCAGTGCGTTGTAAGGAACTCTGTTTCACGTTTGGTATCTGAACCGTTGATGTACGGTGAATGGTACTCTTGTGCGAATAAAATATATACAAGGCTTCGTAATATGTACAAAGTAAGGGGTTTTGAATTGGACACGCAATCAACTGAATATTTGCCACAGCTTCGAAATGAAATTTCGCTTTCTCAATCTCTCCCATTTCACAATAAACAACAGCAATGCTAGTATGAAACACTCCCATCTCCGGATGAGTATCCGTAAGAACTTTTTGCGCTACAATAAGACCGCGTGTATAATAATCAAGGGCGCGATCCAATTGTTTCTTGTCGTGATACATTCGACCGAGATCCGTGTAAATTTCCGCTATCAAACGATGCTCCTTCCCTAGGCATTCTTTATAGTAGAAAAGGGCCTTTTCATAATCCCTCGAGGCATTCTTGTAATTACGCAAGGCTCGGTAAGTATTCGCAGAAGAATGATAAATACTGCCGGCTAAAAAAACATCGACGACGAGATTTTTCTGAAGATAATATAAGGCTTGTTCAAAACGTTTGAGAGCATGATCAAAATGGGAGAGCTGAGCTGACGGTTCATCAGAAGATGCAGGAGGGGTTTCCCTTGACGAAGAGAAAAACTTGGATTTTGCCCATCGTAGCCGACGAAGAATTTTTCTACTTTGTTCGTTTTTGCAACGCTCGTCATCGTTTACTTGTTGACAATTAGGTGGTTGCTCCCACCAAGAATTGGCACTTTCTGCTAGTCCTGCAACCAAAGCAGCTTTACCTAACATATGGTAACATCGTGCAAGTTCAACGTCATCAGGTGGAAACAATTTATATTCACTTAGCATGTGACGATAAAGTCTATCTGTTTCGTATGGCATTCCCATCCCTAAGAGTAACATCCCCACGCTGTGAAATGTCTCATCATCTGTTCCGCTGATGGAATGTCCATCTTTGAACCATGAGAAGAGTTGATTTAATTCCATATCTTCTTGATTACATGCTGTCATTGATACAATCCATCTTCTATTCATGTCTTGCGCGACGTTTGTAATACGAAAGACTGTACCCAACATGAATAAAATCTCATTTTCTGCTTCTTCAAAAACACTAGTCTTAGTAATATCCGCGAACGGTCGTAATCTTGTATTGTTCTCATCTGGATTCGCATTGATGATAAAGATAACGAAGGCAACTTCTTTTGCGTCGCTCTGAGCTCCGGCATCAGCAAAGATTTCGGCGATTCTCCGATCGCGACTCGTCGATAAGAATGACTTCATCGAAACACGTTGACCTATTGATTTGCCAAGCAATTCGGCTTCGACGTGTGACATTCGCTGTCCTCGATAAACAAGAACAGGATCATTGCATTGTCGTTTAATCAGTTGTTCATTCAATTCGCGAATAACATATCGACTGTGAAATAGCATTCCAACATCATCTGTTCGTAAACTTTCATTCAATATACGATAAACAAAAGAGTTCTTAGTATACCATTTTAAAACAGCATCTTCGTCGTCGATATCCTCTTGAAATTTGCGTAGCTCCTCAACTATCTTTTTCAACCAGGATTCCTTTTTTTCTAATTCATATTTACTCTCAAAAACTCGCATGCATTGAGCACAAAACTCTTCTCGATCCGATGATAATGCTCTCATTCGAAGAAGAATATGAACAAGCAGTTGAGTGAAGATAAAGCCACCGTTAATAGTTGTTGATGATACATTCGGACTACTGTCATATACTAGGCTGAACGAGAGCGAGTCACTTTCATTTCGTTGCCAGCGTTGTTGGAATGCCTCGATACGCGTTACTAAATCATCTTGTTTGACGACAATAACCTAAATGGATAGCTTATTTATTAAGTTTGATTGCTTTGAGGGTGTGAGTGTTTGCTGACTATAGTGCGCATCTGTAGAGGATCTTGAACAGGCGCTTGAGAACACACATCCGTCTTGACTTGATCGGATATACTAATACTTTGGAAACTGATCAAGAAGTATACGGAAGTCAAATTTAAAAGGAAAGTTCCGACGAAATTTGTAAGGAAATAGCACAGTTTACTGGAATGAGAGGTTAGAAGAAACAGATTCTATCTTCTTCCTGAGAATACAACGTTAGCTGATGTTTTTTTAGACCTCATTTTCACTCACAGTGAGATGAGAGCTACTTGGCCAATTGATTAACGTATCTTACAACTTTCGAACAGTGACAAAACTTCATCTGATGATGCAAATGTGGGTGTAGAAATGAAGTATCATACTCAGTATTCACACTCAAACCTACACCCACAATCTCATTCTAAAGAAAAATCAAACTGCAGACCTTTTATGGTTCACCTGTAGGACAAGTTCACATAAAAAAGCGATAGATTTGTTCTATCGAAGATTGCTAAATACTGCTGTCCAACGGACTGGTTATCGGTAACAGTTTTATCGTCGAAGCCTTGTTTTATTTTGCTTAAGCAAGAAACAGTTTGCGATTTATTTATAAAATATCGATCAGCTATGCAATGAGCATCTTTTTAGAATCATATAAGTTTTATACTAACCTTTTTAAATTTTGCTAATTGATTTACTCGTTCACTGGAGATGTCTTCAAAGTTGTTTAGATGGACAAAAATACAGACGACATGGCATAAATGATGAACATCATGAAGAGTTTCTTCAGCGAAATCGACATGTATAATGAGAATGTTTTTTTCTTTACTAACTATAGAGCTTCGAAGTGTCGCTGGACAGTCAACCACATTACCGAAAGTCAGAGGAAGTTCGATCTGATTCTTCAATTGTTTCTGTAATTCTATTTCGCTGTCCGTCGATGAATTTTCAGTAAGTGAATCGTCGTTTAAAATCCAAATCAATCGAAGCATTGATGTCCACGCCTATCTTTAACCTTTCGTGTTGCTAGATGTCTTGTGGGCACGTCAGAATGCAAAAAAGAAGAGTGATTCTCTGTTTTACTTCAGACAGAACTCATTCGTTCCCTATGAGAGTCGTTGAGAGAAAAACGGAGAACATTCTTGCTTACAACAGCGAGATCAAAACACGCGTCCTTATGTTCGTTTCTTCTTTAGTTCTTTTTTTTATCGTTTTATTACACTCACAACATCACTTTTATCAATTCACATACAAGTTACGATATCTCGTATCATATCGAGTGTGTCTCATATATCACAACTAGTTGATATTTACTGACTATTCTGAAGAAAGAATTATCATGCTTGCGATAGTAATGTCAAATCAAGTCGCATACTGCATTTACTGCCGTGTGATTTACTGCCGTAAATGATATTCACAAGGTGCGCATTGTTAACATGAAAAAAAACTATAATTAATATATTCAGCCATCAACTTAAAAATGAAATTCTTTTCGTCACCCAATCCCCTCCCCCCATCTCCCATGCTCTTGTTACCTACATAAATAGTTTTCAGACAAGAATAATGTGAAGTATATATTAAAGTTTCTTCTTCTGATTATATAAAATTTATAAGAAAAAAATTTGAATATCATTATTTTTATATCATATTATACTCTTACAAGAATTCGGGTTTTATATTTGGCTATTGAATTATTCTCTAGAATCAACAGATAAAAAAAGAAATAAATCTATTTTAATACTCTCATATAAACACGTCTCTGCTTTTCTTTATTTTTTCTTTTGATCAAATGAAATATAATTATATAAAATATTAGAAAAAAATTTTGATCATTTTTTATTTTTATTTTAAATATAAAAATATACTCAAAATATTTTTATCAAGTAAAGAATGATATTTTCCTTTATTTTAAAAATCATATCAACTAATATGATTATACATGATAAATTTATATATTTTGTAACAAAAATGAATAAGTTTTCCTGGTTGGTGTTTTCTTCACATAATATATTCTTTATAGTAAACTTTTTATTGAATGAAATAAAACAAAGCCTTAAATGATTTTTGATTTGTGCATCGAATTTTTGAAGCATTGGCGATATTAAATTTGATTACGTCAGCGACAACGATATTCATGAGTCCAATAAAAAAAAGATGTTAATAAAATAAAACATATGTATATAATTGATTTTGAGAACGTCATAAATAAAAGGTATAAAATAGGTATCTGATATATCATGTTCATCTTATAAACTGATTAATATAAATAAGGATTTATAACGGTATTTATTCATCCTTTTTTTCACACAAAAATTAATTGTCTAGCTCTGGTTGTTTTTATATATCAATAATTGAAAGTTGAGTGTTGGAATATCTACAATCGAACACACCCACATCCTCTAGTTAAACTAAGAGAATTTAAATATAAAAACTATTTCGTGTTATTTATATTCAGGTGAAATAGGAAAACGGTTAGATAATAGGATAGGTGATAATGCTAATCCAACACCTAGTCAACTTGATGGAGGTGCTCCTGTGTTAGTTTCATATGTGAGTCATGGGTGGGCATAGGCGTGTGAGAGAAAGAAAGGATAGAAAAATTATGTATTGAAACTAGTCTGCATCAGTCTATGTAAGAATTCTATTTGCAATTTGTTTAATAAAATACCAAAATTTCTAAATATTAAATTATGTTTATTAATGAAACTATAAGAAGATATCTTTTTTTTTATTTAAAGCAACAAATAAGTCTTCAGATCAAGGTAAATTATATTTTGTTGATATAAAACAAAATAAATGTCTACTCATTCATCGTTTTGTTATTTTTATCTTTCATTTTTTTACTTTGTCTTGAGGATGTGCTTGTCGGTATAGGAAGAACCAACGTTAACAGGCATTTATTTTTATTTTTAAATGATTTCTTTAAAGAAGAGATTTTTTCTAAAGAAAATCATATCACATTGGCACCTTTAAGATTAATTATGTTAATAATTTCATTTACATGTTTTTGAAACGTATTTTCTCTTGCATGATGAATTATAGTTTGGAATTGTTGAACTTTTTCAATAACTGCCATCTTTAAATCGAATATTTGTTGAATATATGGATTGATCTCATCAGTCGTTATTAGATGTTGATGACCATTTGATTTTGTATTTCGAATAACTCGACCTGTACCAAATTCATGTTCTATTCGATGTCTATTGAGAAATTGATCACCAAACATTGGCAAAATTAGCATGGGTTTTTCAACAGACATACTCTCAAGAACACGATTCCATCCACCATGTGATATAAATAATTTTACTGCACGATGAGAAAGAATAAATCGTTGAGGTACCCAATCAAGAACGAGATGCATTTCATCATTCGATGTTGGTAAATATTTATGATAATCATTTTTCAATGACCATCTTGAGGGGTGGGTGGGTATGGGTATCACACCCACACCCGCACTCACCCTCTTTTTTATTGGACTTAAAGTAAATTTACACCAGATTTTTGCTATTGGCTTTCCATGATAAATCGTTTAAAAAACATTAAGATTCTATAGTTTATTCTTGTTGAGATATATGTGCAAATCTATGGTAATTATTCATACGATATTTTCTGGTTGGTTGTCATGCTGCCTACAAGTTATTACTCATGCTGTTGAAAATGATTGTATCTTAATCTTGTGGCAACGAACTTTTATTGACGTCACCTTAAAAATAATTGCTTGTTTTGTGTGCAACATTGAAAAGTATTCTTGTCATGATTTATTTTGTTTTTATAACAGCATAGAAAAGCATAAAGGTACTTTATTCGATATTTTTAACCTAAGCATGAATCATTCATTTCTAATAATGAAATACATGCAAGAAGACTTCAAGTTGAATCATATATGTTGTTTGAATAACCAAATAAATACGAAAAGTGCGAGGGCAAGTATCCATGCTGTATTGTATATAAAAGAATATGTTTCGTTTCATTATAATAATCTTTTACTTCTCAAGTTTATCATTCGTATATGATCACTAATCTAATGGAGCAAGATTTTATTTTATCAGATAGTATAAAATCTTTACTAAAGATTCCATTGTTTTATTTCTAGATTAATAATTTTTTACTAAAATATATATCATCGATCCATTTCGTATAAAAATGAGTCATATGCTTGTTCAATCATTCAGTAAGTAGTGATCAATCGTATATTTTATTTACTGGATTTTTTTTGATATAGAATTTCAAATGACTTCATCATCATCAAATGAGAAACAATTCAGTTGTGGTGGTGAACAATGTAAAAAATGTGGTGCATGTCGTGATTGGTATCAACTTAATAATAGTGATGATATTATCAAGCGTTGTAATGCTACTTGTACTTGTACTTATATGTTTCGTCATAATCTTGTTCGTCATCCTGTTCGCTGTGATAATGGATATTATCCTATTCATAGTTTAATATGTATGTGCAAAGAAAATGGTTGGAAATAACATTTCTTCTATTGAATATTTCTCTAGTCAATTCAAACATACCTCGAATTCTTATTAAATTTTATATCATATTACAATAAAAGTATTTTTTACATAATTAATTTAACTTTCTCTGTTATCTTTCAGATTTTTCGCAATAGATTCTGCTCATATTATTAGTTAAACTAGAAATATGATGGGTGTGGGTAATGAAAGTAACTGATCATGAAATCTGTTTATTTAGTTTGTATTTACCGTTCTTCCTAGAGAATGTCAATGTTACTATATGACTGCTAGTTTAATAAGAAATATGCATTCTAGCTGATATGAATTTTTATAGTTTAACAATCAATCAGATTTATTTAAAAAATTTATTAATTTAAAGCATTTACTTTTAAATCAGATTGAAAGTATTTGTTAGATAAAAATGTTTTTCGTGAATTTATAATTTCTATCAATTCCTCTATTTTTACAATTTACTTACTTGCCTTTTCTTCCACTCGATTTTTAATATAAATTAACCAGATCAGAATATATAGAAAAGAAAAAATAAAACAATAATACTAAAAATGCATTGGCTAACTACATCTATGTTATAGAGACGGAATGAACAAAAATACAAAGAGGCTGAAAAAAGATACTTTGGTATGGTATTATATATGAATAAAAATGATGTACTATAGATTTTGAAAATATGAAAGTTAAATTCATGTCTTTAAGAGGTATTCATATAATATTGAAAATGATTGTTTAGAAATTGAAAAAAATAAACCATCTTTCTGTGTTAGTTCTCTTTGCAATTAGTCATATCTGTCTCATCCATTCAGGTTATGAATCAACCATAGTTCTATACAATAAAGATGTCCAATTATCTTTTATTATAACTCAGTGTAGAAGAATATATGAAGAAAAAAAATTTCTTCCGTATTGTAGTAGAAGCATTTGAAGAAATATGTCAATGAACTTCGTATAACAAATGTTAATAATTCCACTGACGATTTAGTTGTATCTATCGATATACTCAAATATTTCAGATCATACTCCAAACAAGTAAAAAATTGTTTTATTATTTACATATTAAGTGTGGATAATTAGTTTCTTTATAGCTATAGAATTGTAAAAATAATGAACAATGTTTAAGACAAAATTTCAGAGACTATTATGGTATTATCGAAAATATAAAATGTATTAAAATATTTACATAAAGCTTCTTTTTTTTGCTTTTCCATATATGAATAATAAAACAAACAAAGGTTTACATCATCTGTTTGATTTTATCTGTATGACGCATGATATAATTTGCGTAAATGTATTCAATCCTTATTATACAGTAAATAGTTGCATCTATAGAAATGAAATGTATTATTTTAATATGGTTCAATGCATTTATGATGTGTATTACGATTAACATTATCGAGTTTAAAAGTATACATTATATCCACAGATGAGTGATTGATCAGCGATAAAATTTTGTTTTAGACTAGAATGTATATATCTTTCTCATGGTATATAAAAAATGAGACACATATAAAATGATTTTTTGAATGAGAATATTATTGTTTTATTTTTAGAAAAACAAATAACAAATGATCGTGTAAGATAATATAAGGTGATACTTATTCTTTTAATAATAATGATCATAGTTATTCTTTTTCTTATGCATCTTATTGGTCATTGTTTGCCATTAGTTGTAAATAGTATTATCAATGGATTAGCAGCTAAATATACATGTTCAAACGTATTTATAGGCGGTCGTACAGTAGAACAACAACGTACAGTAGACGTTGGTTCAGCGTCCTATTTGAACAATGTAACAATTATTGTTAATCGTACTGATTCATCAGTAATTGTATATACTAAAGGATCTACTATTCGTAAAGCCATATATCGTCCTGGACTTGGTGCAACATTGATTAGTGACTATACAGAACGACAAATTCGATCTCAAAGATTTAATTTACTATCACCACCTAATATCGATCAAGATTATATTCCATGGCCTATGGGTGATAAAATAGTTGACCATAGTTATTCATCAAATGTCAATCGAACAGCATTGGAAAATGCTATCGACAGTTTATTTATTGAAACAAATCCAAAACTACCAATACGTACACATGCTGTCGTTGTTGTCTACGATGGAAAAATAATTGGTGAAAAATATGCTTCAGGTTTTTCAAAAAAATCTAAACTTTTAGGTATGAGTATGACAAAAAGTATTACTGGTACTCTTATGGGCATCTTAGTGCAAGAGAAGGGATTAAATATTGATGAACCTGCTCCAGTACCTGAATGGAATAATATTAATGATTCACGTCATTTTATAACAATCAGAAATTTATTACAACAAACTAGTGGTTTAAATTGGAACGAACCATATTCTGAACACAGTGATGTATTACGAATGTTATTTATGACAGGAGATATGGGTCATTATACAGCATCACTTCCATTAAAAGATAAACCAGGTAGTCAATTTGTTTATTCAAGTGGAAATACGAATATATTATCGCGTATTATTCGTCATCAACTTGGTGACAAGAAATATCATTCATTTCCTTATGAACTCGTGATTGGGCACGTTATGGTCTACTATATTATAATCGTGGTGTATTCAATAATAAACGAATATTATCTGAAGACTGGATTGATCAATCGATTGCATCAAGTGATGGTTATGGAGGTGGTCGATATGGATTTCAATTTTATTTAAATAAACCAGCAAATAAAAATACGACAAACCGACGATTTCCTAATGTACCTACAGATACATATTATGCTGTTGGTGCCCAAGGACAAGATGTATTTATTATTCCATCGGAAAAATTAGTAGTAGCTCGTCTTGGTGCAACAACAGCAGCTGATTATGAGTGGGGAGCTGATGAATTTTTACAAGCTGTTATTAATTCAATCGAATAGAAACAATTGACTCAGCATATTTTTGTATCATATTTTATTATGTAGTAGATAGTATCAGAATATTATTCAATCAGATTTAGAGTGAATATAACAGTTGATGT
>CAJNOI010000190.1:144423-155787 GCA_905250115.1 Adineta steineri
TGATGTAACAAAGTATTTTATGATTGGCATATGAAATGAACGTTTTGCACTAAAAGATAGTCAAGTGAATAATACGTTCATACCAGATCGTATTTCAAGAAATTTTCTGATAGAAAATTCTTCTAAAATATAAAAATGAATTATGTATGATTATATAATGGTATATATGTATACAAGAAAAAAAGAACAGTAATAGAAAAGTCATATTTCATTGGTGATAGTGGGATGAGAGATTTTCACCGTCGTTGTTTAATCTATTTAAATATTCATTAACAATAAAAGTAATTCAATGTACTTTTCTTTTCATAAAACGAACAAATATCAATAGAAATCTGTTTTTCTTTTCTTCACTTGTTCGAAATGTTCTATGATTTTTTCATATGATTTTCAATAACTAACGATTATATCATAAACATATTTGAGTAAATCAATAGGATGTGATATTTATAATGGAACAATACTGTGTGCATATTGAACACATGTTCTTGTCTTCATTTATTAATAATTGTACTTTATGTGAAGAATAGTCAAGTGTGATTATGAGTATCTGAAATATTGTTTAAAAATCTCCAGATACAAGACTATTTAATCTTTATTTAAATTATATGATCTACAAAATAGGTGTTAAATAATTCTGTTGTTGTTCGACATCTTTTTTTTTAATATTCTCTTGTCTGATAATGATTATTCAATTGGCTCAAGATCAGAATTTCATATATACTAAAGTAAAAGAAAGTATCTCTGAAACAGACACATATTTACATGATCATTTTTCTATAAGAATTCATTCATTAGACACATTTCTTCGAAGACAAATAAGATTTTTAGTTATTATTTTTTGAAAAATATTACTCTTGGATAGAGTAAAGAATATATTTAATAAAATTTGAGGCTGGATGTGGAATGAATCAAGGTTAGGAATATTTCATTGAAATATTATTTTAATTGCATTATAATTAACTTGTCTTCTTGCTATTGTCATTTTTGATTTATTTAAAGACTCAACAAATAGTTGATAAATATTTTTTTATAATAATATTAATATTAACACATGTTGTTCTACCTAAATATTGAATAAATCCTAGTGAAATAGTTTATTAGATAAGTTCAGCAACGGGAACAAGTTTAGAAAGGATGTCATTTGGAATAATAGGTGTGGGTGGATGTTTGTATTCTTCTCATTCATTACCCACACCAACACTTACAACCACACCCACAACTACTCCCTAGACATGCTGAGGTTGGAATGGAAATGCTAAAATAATCTCAACAAGTTTTATTATTATAGTTTCATCAAGTGTTGTTTGATGAATACCAATAAAGAAGCCACAGTGATGAATCACTTCAGCACCAGGATAATCTTCTGGATGTTCGTGTTCACAAAATGTTGCAATGCACGGTTGACGAA
The DNA here is from genome assembly GCA_905250115.1 of Adineta steineri. Lineage (NCBI taxonomy): Eukaryota > Metazoa > Rotifera > Eurotatoria > Adinetida > Adinetidae > Adineta > Adineta steineri. Next base: position 145,832 of record CAJNOI010000190.1, read on the forward strand.
TAAAATTACCACTTATGATAGGACGATTTTCAATCCCATTTTCTTCCAAATACTTTAAGAATTCGAGACGTTGATATGAATATGGTCGATGAAGTAGTGCTCCGATACCAAACCATGCTGGATCAACGCCTGATGAAGCTTCTACTAAGGACATTAAACGAAGAAATTGTTCATTACGTGATATAATTTCGCGAATATGTATTAGATTATTTCGTCGGCATGTATTAAATTGAGAGAGTTTATCTATTTGAACACTTAACATTGCGCCTTGCACTTCCAATGGTCGAAGATTATAACCAATATTCACAAATAAAAACCGAGAATCAACATCAGGATACGATTTTTCAACTATTTCACGATTTGTAAAATGCCGTGTCCAACCATGAGCACGTAAACAACGCAAAAGATTGTAATCTTCTTCTGTTTTACATGTTATCATTCCTCCTTCACCACTTGTTATATGATGTGAAAAATAAAATGAAAAAGTGCCAAAATCACCAAATGTACCTAACATCTTGCATTCATTTTCTGTACCTGTTTGACAGAAACTTCCTAATGACTCACAAGTATCTTCTATTAGCATTAATTTATGACGTGTAACAAAGTTCATCATTTGTCGCATATCGATAGAATTGCCAAGTACGTGCACTGCCATGACTGCTTTAACAAGTGGCGTTAGTTTACGTTCAAGCTGGGCAAGAGTAACATTTAAAGTACGCGGATCAACATCAACAAAAACTGGACAAAGACCATTTTGAAGCAATGGGAAAACACTTGTAGACCAACAAACTGCTGGAACAAGTACCTGATCACCAGGATTACAATGAATTGGACGTAATTTATTTGTTATAGCCGAAACAGCAAGTAAATTTGCAGAACTACCGGAATTAACCATTACGGCATATGGAATACCAACAGTCTCAGCAAATTTTTTCTCAGCTTTTTCTACTTGTGAACCTAGTGTTAAACGACCGGTAAGTAATACTTCAGTCATTGCAAGAATTTCATCTTCTCCAAAAGGATTCATAGCGAGTGGAAATAAAGGACGTTGGTTGTTTTCTTCTTCTGCAGCACGGCGAGCATTCCATTCAGTGATAATAGCTGATTGCCAGGGTGCAATAGAATTATTTGGTGTAGACGAATTAGAAGAAGGAAAAGCGGTGATTGACATCTGATTTTCCATTTGGATTCGATCGTTGAATATATATTCTTCTATTTATAAGAGCAAATATAAATTATAAATGAAAGAAAATCTGGAGGGTGTGGGTGTTATTCACAGCAATTTGTGTATCTTTTAATGAAAGAGAGTACAAATGTGAATATCACATTCAATGATACTAACAGCACTTCCACGTCCTTCGACGAACTTTTTATACTATCTATGATGAAAAAATTTATGTCACTATTCTCTACTAACGTAATGAAACTTCTCAAAAGAAATTTTTATTTGGAACGAGTTATTTACATAGTTGTGTTTGCAAACTGGCAAAAAAAGTTATCATACAAATATGGATTCATGACTTACGGCTGCTTCCGTATTGTTTGCTTATCAGAGAAGCTATTTTTTTCTTTATCTACGTTTCTATTAAAATGTTCTCTATTTGATTTTGGTTAAATAGCTGTGTCATTTTTTTCCTTTCTTTGTAAAGTAAACATTATGTGTTGGGAAAACATAGGAGATGTACATAGCAATACACTTGAAAACTTTGCATACGTCCTCACTGCATGCTCTCTCGTAAATATTAGAGATCGACAATACTAGTTATGTACCGCTCCAAATCCACCCCTGATTTAATAATCCCACACCCACACCCACCCTCAAGAGAAAGGTGAAAGAATACTTTCCATATAGTATAGTGGCTAAGTGCGTCTACATGCTACTCAATTATTCACTGATTCAACTGTTCGAGTATTTCACTTTTCACATATTTATCGAAGTATTCGATTATCTAACTTTTGGATTTTTCTATTGATCACATTACTTAATGTGGTGAAGTAGATTATTTCATTTATACTGACCCTAAGTTATATGAAGATGAGACTGTTTTGCTCGCCCATACTATTACGACTAGTTGAAAACTCTACTGATTCGATAAGTACTCGAATTCATCTTCGGTCTTTATATCTATCCACCGAAAGACAAAAAAGTAACACCGCACTTACTGTTTACTACTGAGTTATGAAATAATTTCTTTCTCTTCGTACGAGAGTGACAATAATTTCTTTTCAAAAAGAAAATATAATAATGAGAGTAAAAAATATTCATTCTGATATTGAGATTGTAAGGACGATGATAGACAGCTTTTTTCCGGGGAAGAGTCTGAGGAAGAGAATGAATAAGTTTTTTTCTCTAAAAAAATGTAACAGATATGTCCATGACGGCGCTATCGCGGTGGCGGCGCGGCAGCGGCACATTCTCAACCGCGACGGACAGCTCTGAAATATTACAATGAGAACAAAAAATATTCCTTCCGATATTGAGAATATAAAAACGATGGGAGACAAGTTTTGTTTTGCGTGAAAGACTGAAACAAAAGAAATACATTTTTTTCACGAAGGAGAGTATAAGAATGAGAGTAAGAAAAACACGTCTGCCTATGAGAATGTAGGAATGATGATAGAAAAGTTCCTTTTTCGGGAAAGAGTCAGTGAGGATGGGAATAGATAAGTTTTTTTTCTGGAAAGAAATTGCAGAAATGAGTCTAGAAAAATTGTTCCAACAAGAAGAATATAATTATGATGATAGACAGGTTTTTTCCGGCAAAAAAGTGTAACAACACAAACAAAAAAAGTTTTTCCGGAAGGTAGAATTTAAGAATGATAGTAAGTTTTGTTCGCGGAAAATCCCTGCATGTTTTGCTCACTTTCTGCAACCAAAAACAAAATGAATCTGTGCAGGATCTTTGTCAAATTTTGACTTTCTCATTAAAAGTTGGATAGGAAAAAGTTCAATTTGCTTGATTTATCGTGCCATTCTTCTATGGCAAGTGAACCACTTTTTTTCGCGTAAATGTTCGTTCCTTCTTATGGTGCTACTATATTCAGGTAGATCTCAAAAAAACTATGGAAGGAAGGCAGAAAGTAGATTAGATCACGGCAAAGCAAGAACTGCAGTGTGATCAGCTAGTTTTTATTATATAAAATTTGTCGTAGATATTAGAGATTGACAATACTAGTTATGTATCGCTCCAAACCCACCCCTGATTTAATAATCCCACACCCGCATTTAAATTGTATATTGTGTGATGATTTTGCAGATTTCGCTTCTATCTATTTAGATGACGGAACTATTGATTGAACGAGAACCTAACAATAGACCGAACGGTCTTCATCAAAATAAAATTTGCTTTGCAATCATATTTGTTACTATTGCTGTTATAGTAACATTACTATCTTTCAAAAGTTCTTACAATTCATATTTACCATTTTTACCAAAAGCAAGAATAGATAATAACAAGACGATCATATCCTGTTCGCAAAAAGATTATATAATCAAGAATGAAATCGCAATACCGTATTTTTCGCAAGATGTAGGACAGTACTTCTCTAAATTTCAATGCACTGGATCAGAAAATAATATTGAAGAATGGGAAGAACGTCTTTGTATTTTTTACAATACATGTTATAATGTTGATACCGGTCGTTTTCATTATTTTCGAACAACTCAAAGAAAACCAAAGCCTATTTTTTATGATTCAAAAAGAAGAATGATATATGAATTTGGTAACAAAGATGGCATTAACAATTTCGTATCACTTGCATCGCGCGGAAGCGCACCATGGTCACCAATTAGTGTTAATGAACCATATCCATCGAAAAATTTTACAAGACTTCATGATTTACATAATCTTATGCAAAGTACTTTTGCATCTGATAATATAGCACATGGACTATGGGAAGATCTCGGTTCAATTTCATATTCGCTGGATCGAATGAGTATCACTGATCCGAATTTAGTTATCATGCATTTAAATAATATTCCGAAGACGCCCTTATTCAAGACATATCATCAATATGTTATACCTGCCTTAACAAAAAATCCTATGGTAGAATTCGGAACTTATGTTAAATCTTTTCATACAAAACATGTATGTTTCGATCGTTTAATAGTGGGAGGTCAATTGAGTGTTTTTCCAAAACCTAGAATAAAAGAAAATCATGGACGTGAAGCCCTTTTCTATAATTGGAGATCAAAAATTATCAAATATAATGGATTTGATCCTAATTTTGTTCCAAAAAATCATCATATTATTATAACTAATAAATCGGTTTCAGTATGGACACGTCCGAATAGCAAACTGCATCGTGCAATCGTCAATTTAGAAGAAGTTGAAAAGTTTATTAAATTAAGCTATCCAACGATATCGGTTGAAGTAGTTGAATGGCATACTATACCATTTAATAAACAAATTGAAAAATTATTAAATACAACTATATTGATAACACCATGTGGTGGTGTGTCATTGATACTACCATTGCTACCAAATGGTGCACATGCAATAGTGATGGATTATTATGCTACTGTAGCAGTTCATGGATTTTCGGTTGGTGAAAGCGGATCGATGGAGGGTGCTTTGTTAAATCACATTGCTCATGTTAGAAAACAATATTATCAAATATATGGAAAACAAGATTATGAATTTGATTTTCCGGGAGCTACTGATGCTCGAGAAGCTTCATCTATTATTGTGAACATGACACGTTTACAATTATTAATTGATAAGGCTTTAGAAGAAATGGAACCTTAAGAAACTAGTTAACAATATGTATTTTGTTTTGTTTAGTATTCTTAATAAAAAAATTAATGTCAATTTCAATTTCTTTTCTTAGAATTGATTATATTGAGAATGTATATTCATGCTACATGTTGACATTAACTGATCATCGTTTTGTTTATTGATGATATTGAAGAAGTTTGATTATCTGTGAAAAATGAGTTTGTTAAAGTATTGATATTAAATGTAGGATGAAGTCCAATATCATTTAGGTTTTGAATATTAGCAGCGCGATATCAAAAAATTTCACTGCTGAACGGTAATAAAGTCTCCGGTACCATCTAAACCACGAATTTCAAGTCGAGCATCTACAGTATCTATGCTATTGTTATAATACGTTTTCATTATGAGATTTTCTAGAATATTTTAAAAGTTATTATAATAAGCATATATTCAGTTTAAGTATGTGATTATTTTAAGAAGAATTGTATTGATCAAGTCACATGCTTGTTTTTCTTATTAATATAAGTTTTGGTAAAATTACTTAAAAATGTGGTATGAATTTGCTCATATGCTTAAATTTGAGAGTAATATACCAAACGAAGAAAGTAATAGTAGCAATGAAAAAAGATGGTTTTGCAAATTTTTCTTTTGTTTGAGAATATAACCATCTTGAGGGTGGGTGTGGGTGTGAATTAAATGGTGATAGAAGTCCACACCCACACCCTCAAGATCTTCGAAAACAATAATAGATCTAAAACAAAGATCATATAATTTTACAATTATAATCTGATACAATATTATATAAAGAAAATAGTACAGAGCGAAAGAATGCATCTATTTCAATACAAATACTTTGTCGCCTGCATGCAACTTTTATTGACTCTGAAAAAATGAATTTTTATAGAAGTTAGATGACGTCTAGAAATGCATAAAGTTTATTTATTTATTTTATTTAGTCTAAAGCAAATCCAGAGCAACGTGATTCTGTTCCTCCACCTGACAACCAACATTCAACACAAATATATAATGGTAATGAATTTTTTGCTGGTGTTGCTGATTCTCCTGTTGAAATTGGTTGAAGTTTTTTACAAAGCATACATTGAAAATTTTGTGAATAATCATTTGTACCATGTTTTTGACAAACACGTGCTTCACGTTTCTCGAGAGGTATTTCAGTTGAACTTGCTGGTGGAATATGTTTCGAACAAATAATACATGGACTTTTTTGTATCATAAATGGATACATTATCAATCTTTTAGCACATGCATTACATGCAAAAGCACGTTGATTATCTATAGTATCAACAGAACCAAGTGTGTTTGTACAGCGAAGACGCTTTAAAAAATCAAAAGAAAATTTTTTTAGAAAATAAATATTTCTTACACGTAAATAATTTTCTCGATCATGTCGAGCAACAATAAATCCTTCTGGTGAATGTAAATATGAAACAAGTTCTTGATACATATGTCCTTGTTCATAATGATACAATACACGAGATGTTGCATAATTTTTCGTTGACGAATATTTACGATAAAATTCAGCCATAAATGCATGAAGAGTACGTATTTCATTTGCATCATCTTTCAAGCAACGTTGTCGCAATAATTTTTCAATGGATGAATCACGAAAAATAATATATTGACTTCCTGTGATCCAAGTTGTATCGAGAAATATTTTTACATGTCTTCGTAATATTGCCCATATCATTTGGTTTACATCTATAGTTCTATTCAAATAATGTTGAAGTATATTAACCATATCTGATTCTATTAAACCAATATCGGATATAAGTAATAATTTAAAGAACTAAAAGTTTTTTTTTCCTGTTTTATGTAAAATAAAAGTTTCAATGAAAATTACCGCATCAGTAAGTAGTCGATTGTCAATAATTTCATAAGCTTCATTCAATAGAAAGTTAAGTAAATCATCTAAGGTCGATGGATAAGTTTTGAGACGTTTGGTAACAAGAGAATAATCACCAAATTGTCGAAGATTTTCACAAACATAAGATAAAAAAATAAAATGTTCACCACCCTTGTTGTCTACAAGTAGTGATTTTTGTTCTGACTCAAGAATCTATATATAAGTGAAAGCAAAATAAATAATTTATTTATTTTTTTGTTTTTAAACTTACTTTATTAAAACTATGAAAAAACATCTCAATATATAAACTACGTTGTTCACTTGTTAATAAGTTAAGTTCTAGTGCATAATGCGAATGATTACGTATTGTTTGATGTAAATTTGAATTTAATTCTGTACTAACTATAATATATGTATGATTACTGAGCAATGAAGAAAGCCAAAGGAACGGAAATTCATCCTCATAATTTCGCGTATGATGCACATCACCCTACAAGAATTTTAGTTTATTTTTTGAAATATATTATTCATCTTGAATTACTTTCTCCAATCCATCGACAATAATAATAATTGGTATTGGTATAGCTGCAATAACATCTTTAAGAGATGTATCATCACTATAGTCAAATTTCTCATTCGTTTTTGGGGATTTTATATCATTATCATCTAGATAGTGAAAAGAACGTTTTTTTTCATTAAAGTTAATTTTCAGTTTTTATTTACTGAGATATTTTAACAGTTTTGATTGTAAATTAGTTAATGTGAAATGACTTCCATATTGATATATTCCCTCAGCAAAATAATAATAGATAATAGCTTTGTCTTTCATTTTTTCCTATAATATTATCAATTTCAAAATAAATTTTAGCAAATTTTCGTTTTTAAGAATTTACTTCCATATCTAAGACAAATTTTGCAAGTAACATTGTTTTTCCATCACCCGGTTGACTTGATAAAGCCATTAGAGGTTGACCATTTGCTTTATCATTGATTAATATGAAATCCTTATGATCACCTGTTATATATTTAAAAAGCGCTGAATATTCATCGGATCGATCAATATAATATTGTGTTTTATTGAGAAGAAATGTATTCATTTCTTTTTCTTCTAGAAACAAAAAAAATGAATTTCTTTTAACATGAATTAGGTAGAAATCGAACCAATGTTAATTGAATTATCTGCATTAAAATTTTCTGGATACCATTTACGAATAGCTTCACTTAAGAAACTTTTTGTTCGTTCTTCAAATTCTTGGAAACCATCAATTTTAACCTAAATTTGTATTTAGGTTAAAATAAAAAATGAATCTAAACTTAATGTATTTTACTCTTTCACGTCCGGTCGATGCATCTAAGCCGTTATAAGAACAATCATAAGAAAATATTTGTTCAGGGGACATAATTTCTGATAATTGACATTTTAATTCTTTTACTTGTTTTTGACTTAATTCATCTTTATCACGAAATTTATCATTATATTTTTCAGGAAGATTTGCCAAAAGATCTTCCGATTTTCGTATAAGAAAAAACGCATTTGGATTATTTCTACGAAATGCACCATGAATAAATTCCATTAATGTTATCGATGCACCATCAATCCAACGATATGTTTCAGTTATATGTTTTGGTAAATCATTTAATTTCGGAACCCAACCATATCTAAATGAAATGAAAAATAAAAACAAATAAATATCGATTTATCTTACTTATCACTAATAAGTCCAATAAAAAATGGTTGACCATTATCTTCTAAACATCGATCGAGTTCTTCAAGACATGCTAATATTGTTTGTTCAGTTGTTGAATCTTTCGGAACCTATTATATGATAAATATTATTAAAAATGATGATGTTTAAAATTATTTTATGATATTTACACCCCATCGAAGATCACAGTCAATTATTTGAATACCGGCTGGTCCCATCTCATCACGTAATGCAGGAAATACTTTTTTAATAAGAACTTCACGTTCATTAAAAAAATCTGTAAATGTTGATGAAACAAAAATTCGTACAACTTTATTTGATGTTCTCTGATTTCCATGTTTATCATATGATTCTAATCTTTCGTTGTTAAGATGTTCACGAAGTTTAATCCAAAAATCTTTTACATCTATAGGTAGTTTCTCACATTCAACATCAACATTATTAGTAGCTGATGATGATGATGAATTTTCTTGTTCTACTGAATGATTTGTTGGTAAAATTCGTGGTAATATTGGAAAACCAGGATGAACTTGAACGGGATATTCTAGTGAAACTATTTGCTGTGAGTTTGATGTGTCTGCCATAACTAGGAAAGAGAAAAAAAATACATCACTCGTATTTTTTTTGTTGTTGCAAGCGGCTGATAAAAAAAAGAAAAAAAACACCTTGGTAACGTGACAATTATTTAACATTGTGTTGCGTTTTTTTTTAAATGTATGGTAATTATAGAAAGAAATATATTGCTTGCTCAGCGTTTATTTTCTTTCTTTTGATAGAAAAGAGTATAATATTCAATACTTGAAGGGTGTGGGTGTGGGTTTGAGTAAGGGTGTCGGTATCTATCTTATATTAACCCACATCCACACCCGGAATCAGACAAGGCAGAAATGAAAGTGCGGTTTGTTTGTCATTTTCATGTCGATCGTTAGGATCTATTAGACTAGACGTTAAACAATATGTTTTTATATTTTGAATGCCATCATTTTTATAGCTTCCCGTGATCCCACCACTTTTTCAAAAGCAACCAGAGGTGTCCACAGGGCAGTGCATAGCTTTTTTATGCCCTGCTATTTTTATTATTTTCAGTGAAAAAATCTAACTATGGATTCGGCATCAATCGATTTTATAGCTGAAATTTATATATGTTCTACTGATAATGAAAAGAAAGAATTTGAACGAATTCATGGTTTTATTAGTTGCACAAAATGTTATCATACATCAGTTTATAGACCTAAAAGTGGAACCAAACGATTTATCGATCATGCAAATCAATGTTCACCATTGGCATCTCAATCTACAACTAGCCCTAATGATCCACAAGCAACGCAAAGCACGTTGGATAAAATCGTTATTAAAAGACAAATCAATATTACGACGAAAGAACAAAATGGGTATGTTCGGTATTTTTCATGTCAATCATTAGGATTTATTAGACTAGATGTTAAGCAAGATGTTTCTATATTTTGAGGGACATCATTTTCCTAGCTCCTCTGACCCCACCAGGTTTTTAATAGCAACAGATCAATTTTTTCCAAGATTTTATGAAACTTTGGATAGTATTTAATATAATGAGTATTTCAATTTTTAAAATCTTGTTCCATCTTTTTTCTTGTTCATCTACACTAGAATAAAGATATATTTGAATGATATTTCCATTCTTTTCATTTC
>CAJNOI010000190.1:155887-166917 GCA_905250115.1 Adineta steineri
TCTTGAACGTGCATTGTTTTCTGGATTCATTATTACATTTCTTCTCAATAAATTCTTCCCAAGGAATAAATTCGTTAGCTGTCTTCAAAAGTTGCTCTTTCGCTTGTGGATTATGTATAATAATAGTATAATGTTTATGGCGATACCGAAGCTCATTTATATCGTTGATGAAGTCAATGTCTCCACTTATAAGAACCACTGTGGCAGACGTTTTATGTTGCTCTATGAACCGTTGTAGATCTTTATGAATTTGAATGTCGACAGCTCCATACTTGATACTTTCTATATGTTGTGCCAATACATTGGCATAGTGAAGATTGGTTCGATGTTCTGGAAGAATGTGATTGGCGTTGCGGTAATAAGTTTTAAAAGTACCTTCCGATAATTTTCGGTCACTTATTAATCTTTGTCGTAGTTTGCGGACTATTTCGAAAGCATCATTTCCAGCAGGAATTGGTACATTCTCGATATCCCAAAAGATGCTTACTGGTCCATCGGGTTGATCTTCTACAAAAAAAACAAGACATAGATTAATCAATCCGAATATTTAACGGGATCAACAGTGAACACTAGATACACACGGCATTTAAACGTTCCTCTCAATAAATGTTACTTCTCTAGAACGTTGGATTACGACAAATTATTTTACAAGTCGAATCACTTTATGTATTTCTTTTTTGTTATTTTTAAGTGCTAACTACCTGATCGAGGCATTTGCACTGACGGTGGTTGAAGAAGTAATTGCGAACGTGGTTCAAACGATTGTGTTGGTTTAGCAGGTCCTATTTTAAATCGCTTGGCAGTTATTTGATTATTATTTAATAAAGACACTTGTTTCGCTGGAACATAAACAATAAATATAGTCTTTTCATAATTATAGAAGTTCATTTTAACTCACCATTGTAAATCTTGGTAGCCTTTTCAACTGATTCTTCGTTTTCAAATGTGATCATTCCGGAGCCAGTGAGTTGTGGCTTGAGACCTTTTGTCTTAAATAAACATATACACGGTTTGCTGGTTTTTCTATTAATCTTAAAAATAAATAGTACAATATCAAATTTATTGTATAGCATTTTCCTTTCAGTTACTTTAATTGAACCAACATTGGAAAATTCATCCCATAGTGTATCGAACAGACGTTGTTCAAGCATGTTCGTTGGTAAACCAGTGACAAATATCACGCTCTTCCTGGATATTGGCGTATCAACAGAATCAGTAGCTCTATTTAATGAACCATTTGAACTGACAGATTGATCACGTTTTGGTTGTTGTTGTTTATATACTGAAAAATAAAAAGTAATTAAAGATTGCACAGCTGAGAATTCGACTTTAAGTATAGCACTTGAATACAGTAAAAGCTATCAAAGTGTTTCGATTTATACCAAAATATTATTCCTACGTATTTATCACTTTTAAAATCTGATTTAAACAAACTTGTAGACAGTAGCTGTCTGTTTTACTATGAGTCCACACATTTCTATCATTCATTAGTGGTAAACAAAAAGTTTTTCTTCACTACCTTCTGTATAAACTGTATTTTGATCTTTTTCAAAATGATCTTTAGCTTTTGGTTTTGGTTCTGTTGATTTCGATAGTATTTCTATCTTTTCACGCTTCACTCTGCCAAATCTAACATTAATTTGCTTATTATCTAATGCTGGTACTTGTTTTCCTGAAATATAAATAATAATGAATATATTCTTGTGATGATTATGAATGTTCATATATCAACTCACTATTATATTTTTCAATTGCTTTCATCACCGAATCTTCTTTTTCAAATTTTACCATTGCTGTGCCAATAAGTATTGATCTATTGTCTTTTTTCGTAAATAACTGAATATCCGGTCTGTTTGTTTTCCCATAGGTCTGAAAATGAAATTATAGAGCATAAACATCATTTTCTATGATATTCCTTTCACTTACTGTAATATTACCACAAGTAGAAAATACATCTTTAACTTTATCAAACAGCCGTTCCTTGGACATATTCGTCGGTAATCCACTAATGAATATAGCATTTTTACTACATTCGAACATGTTATCAGTGCCGTCCGAATTAGTCTTTGAATCATATGAGACAGTCGATTCATTATCTTCCTGTTCTTGATTATCTTGAAAGAATGAAAAGAAATAGCATTTTTGGAATTTTCAAAGTGAGTGCGGGTGTGGGTACGGGTGTTGATCATAAATGAGAAGAATACCCCACCCATACCTTGTTAATGTTCTTTCTATGAAACTAAACCATCTCTAAGCAACTGATTCTCGTTGGTTTTATTTCAATTGTGAATCATAGAAAATGAAATATTTAAGAACTTTTCTATACCTTTTTGAGCATTGTTATTCTCGATATTTGTAGTAGTAGCATGATTCAACACATCGATATCAGTTGTAGTATCTGCTAATGGTTCATTCGTTGAAATTACATTTTGCTTTGCATCTATTATTTCCAGTTGATTTATATTGGATTCACTCGTTTCGATTGAAGATTCTAAATAATGAATACAAATAACAAATCCATTTACATAAATTATCATATGTTATTTTGGAATAAGAACTGATTCAAAATGTCAGTGAAATCAGGAACAGTCTCAATGTCGAATTCAATAGTTTCTTTCCTATTAGATGTACATTACCTTGCTGCACATCGTTTACATCGATCTTCAATGCTGGAGCGACTGAACCACTCGAATCTTCATTTTCAGATAGTTTTTGCTTCTTATAAAAAGAATGAAGGTTTTTCAATAAGGTTTCATAACGTCTTGGCGTAATATCATGTTGAATAGATTTCATATTACTTAACCACCCATGTTCAATAACATCATCTAATGCTAATTCGTATATATTTCCCTTATTTGGAATAGAACTTTGTGTTAGAGATAAAAAACAATTTGGACGATAATATTCGCGTAATACTTTAAATAGTACTGAATCCGTTTTTAACTGTTCATTTAATACTTTTTTAACAATATACTCGGAATATTTTGTTATTAATTGTAAACCATCATTAGTTATTGTCATCCACAAATCATCGAAGACATTATCTTTTCCCTCTAGACAGTCATCATCGATACTTTCGAAAAGAAATTGTAGAATAATTGACAATAATGGATAATCGTTCATATATTTATTTCCATATTCAGCTGTACGAGTTAAAACAACTTCATATATATCATGGTTTTCTCCATTTTCATACTGTTGAAGAAATGAAATGAACCATGAATGTGCTGAACCATATAATATTTCCCAGTTTAGTCGAAAATAATTTTTTAATGAACTCATCAATCGAGTATCAGTACCGTTCATAACTTCATTATATACTTTGGGTATAATGTCATCTTTATATTTGACTAATGATTGTCGACCATTTTCCAACAAATCCTTAACAACTGCATATCCTATTTCATCTTCATCCAATTGCAAAATCTCGATGATTTCATTTGTAATTAATTTTACCAAACTATCATCATCAAAATGCATGCTTGTCACATTTTCACCACAAGGTACATTTATTCCGGATCTGTCTGAAGATACAGTCATTTTTTTAATCGGTATAAAGTTGACAGAATACGAAACAAAAATATAATCTGAAATCAGAAAAAGTAGTATGTGGGTGTAGGTAAAGAGAAGACACGAGTCATACGCCCAGACCCACCCTGAAACTGTTGCATGTTGTAGATATAACTTTTGAAAAAAAAGATACCGACTGCATTTACTTACTTTTCGATAAAAGCAAAGAATAATAAAAGTGGTCTGTCTATTACAGTGTATACAAAGTTTGAAAAAAAAATTCTTTTTTTTTCTTTTCTTTGCATTAGAGATAACTATATCCACACCCTCAAGAATTATTTTAAAAAGAACTTTTAATTCAAATTTAATATATTCTAGGGTGATGCTGAGCGTTTCTCGTATCCATCACACCATAGTTCTCTATTTACGCCTAAAACTTCACTAAAGTGCCTTGAGATACTTTTGCTTTGTTATTTATTATGAAGATAAGATGTGTTTTTTTCTTCACTCTTGATAAGGTGGTTAGAATTTCAGCGAAATCTGTTGCACGACTTGACTCATGCTATTTCACCACTGTGTGCAGCAGAATAAGAAAGAAACTGGGAAAAAACACAATGACAAAGTATTTATTGTGGTCTGAAATTTTACAACTGCACCCTCACATACAAAAAAAAAGAAAAAAATCGAGCTGCCACCGCTGTTCGAAGCATTGTCTCACATGTCTAGCAGCAGAACAAGAAAAAAACTGAGAAAAAACCCAAAAGCAAAGAATATTTTTCCCCACTCTACTTTTCTGTTATATATTCTACAATAAAATGTATTATTTTCTTCATAACAACATCATTTCCAAAATCGAAAATTGTTTATTATTAGATTTAAATTTTACAAAAGAATAAAATGGCATCAAATAATACGTCAAGTAAGTGGAGTGTTCGAATTACTTCTTTTCCTCCATCGATGGATTCTACAAAACTCGCTCAAGAATTTCGATTACCACGAGCATTACGAGTTTCTATTCCAAGAACATTCAACAATAATAATAATAATTCTTGTGCATGGATCAATGGTTTTGTCAATGAAGAAGACGCAAATGAATTTGTACAACAATGGTCAGGTGCTGCAATTCAAGGACAAAAAATTAAATGTACTGTTTCATCACGTTCTAATGATCAAACAAGTCGGACACCATTTGAATCTAGGATCGAACCATTAGCAAATCAACCATGTGACTCTAGACCTTCGTCTACAGAACCAAAATTAACAAGAAACGTAACGAAAAAGCAAGGTAATGAAGATAAACGATTTTTGTGTCGTTATGCAAATAAAGGTACATGTCGAGAGAAAAGTAGTGAATGTAAATATCGCCATCAACGATGCATAAATTATGAATCGTGTAAAGATTTAAAATGTGAATTAGCCCACACAAAACCAGACTTAGGTCGTGGAAGAAGCGATTCTTGTTCGTCAACAAATTCATTCCAGTCTATCAGTTCAACACTATCTACAAATCCCACAACGAGAGGACAATGTCGCAACGGTATAAAATGTTTTAATGTCGATTGTACTTTTGATCATCCAGATGGATGGACTCCATGTATAGATGGAGAACAATGTGAAGATTATGATTGCACAGCTAATCATCCTTTTAAACGAAGAACATGTCTTAGTGGTAGTAATTGCAAGAATGCAGATTGCAAATATTTACATCCCAAAACACGTGCTACAATGTGCCAATTACGTGGAAAATGTGAACGATGGAATTGTCAAAAATTACATCCACATACTCGAACTCGACGATGTCCCAATAAAGAAAAATGTACCAATCTAGAATGTTTATGTTTACATCCACAAGAACGTAGCAATTTACTCTGTCCATTAGGAGGTGAATGTCGTGAAATTTCTTGCAAACTTAATCATCCAAGTGAACGACCATCTATATGTGATCAACCAGATACATGTTCAAACTTTAATTGCACTCGTCTTCATCAAGCACAATGGAATCCATGTGAAGAAGGAGATGATTGTACAAATGAACAATGTTTGAAAATTCATTCACCAGAACGTAACCTCAATCTACAACAGAAGAACAAGAAAAATCAAAAATCAAAGAAAATAAGTTCAAAATCATTGGAACAAAGACATAAAGAGCGTGAAAAAGCATCGTTACCAATTCTATGCCGTCGAAATGATTTTTGTCAACGTCTTGAACGTGAACATGTCTTAATTGTAACTGCTGAAACTGGTAGTGGTAAAAGTACTCAATTACCTCAATATGCTGCTGAACATTTTGGTTCACTTATTGTTTGTACTCAACCACGTGTTGTTGCTGCTCTTTCATTAGCACGTCGTGTTGCTGAAGAATATGATGGAAAATCAGTTGGTAATTCTGTTGGTTATCAAGTTGGTAGTGGTAATCGAGTTGTTGGATCCGATATTATGTTTATGACTGATGCAGCATTAATTCGAGAAAGTCAACGTGATCCTGATTTAAAACATATACGAGTTCTGATTGTGGATGAAGCTCATGAACGTTCTTTAAATACTGATATTGTCATTGGTATTTCGAAGCTTTTACTTTCAAAACGTCCCAATGATTTTTATGTTGTCATTGCATCAGCAACAATAGATCCAATTCGTTTTCTTCAATTTTTTGAACGTTCTACTAGTACACCATTAAAAGTCGAAGGTCGAGTTTTTGAAGTAACTACAGCTGAAAAACCACCACCACCTAATTGTTCTGATCAAAAACTAATTATATCACATGTAGTTCCTTCTATTATTGAATTATATCCAAAACATGAAGGACATACACTTGTTTTTCTTCCTGGTCAAAGTGAAATTGAACGAGCATTGAAAACATTTAAATCTAAACTTCCTGATGATTGTGTTCCACTTCCTTTATATGGTTCTCAATCACCTGAAGATCAAGAAAAAGTAATTAAATTTAATGAAACAGATAAACGAATGATTGTTTTCTGTACAAATGTTGCTGAAACATCATTAACAATTCCAAATGTTCGATTAGTTATTGATTCTGGTTTAGCAAAAGAAGCTCGTTATGATGTTAAACGTCGTTTAACTGTTATTGAAACTGTTCGTATTTCACGTTCATCAGCTGATCAACGTAAAGGTCGAGCTGGACGAACAGCACGTGGTCATTGTGTTCGTTTATATGAAGATCAAGAATTAAAACGACAAAATATTGAACCAGAAATCTTACGATCATCACTTGATCTTGTTCTTTTACAATTAATTCGTTTAAATTTTAATCCCAAAACTTTCCCATTTATGGATCAACCACCTTCAGATACAATTCATAATTCTCTCGATCTTCTTACAAAACTTCAATGTATCAATGAACAAAAAATTACTAAACGCGGTGAATTATTTACTGAACTTAGTCTTGATCCTCGTCTAAGTTCTTTTATTATTGATGTCTATATGGAATATAAAACTCTATTAGAACTTGTCGTTGCTATTGTTGCAATTCTTTCAGCACCTGGAACAATTTTTTTCATGGGTGGAAATAAAGAAGAAGCAAGAGCACGTGTTGCACTACAAGCACATAGTCATAAAAGTGATTTAATTCATTTATATTCAGTTTATAATGCATGGAAAAATGCAAGTGGAAATGAATTACAAGGAAAATGTTCAAAATTAATTAAATATTGTATATGCCGAATAAAATATAGTAATGCAAATAGTTTAAATAATAAAATTTTACAACATATTTATACATCATGTTTATCAATTATGAAACAGATTCGAAATGCACGTTGGCTTCAACCACGTGATGAAATGTCTGAAGATACAAATAAAATTCTTGGTATTCATCTTGCTAAACTATTTCCTGAACAATGTGGTTATTTACTTGTTCCAGAATTACCCATTGAAGGTGTTCGATTAGTTTCGACAGATATTCGTGCAAATATTACAAATACAAGTGTATTTATGCAAAAACTTAATAAAGATGCAGATCGAGATATTTATCAATATTTTGTTGCAATGACCATTACTCAGCTACCAACAGGAAATTATATTATTGAAAGACTTCATCCAATACCAAAATCGGATGTTGTTATACAATCATCAATACAAAATTTAACTACAATCAATTGTATTGGTTCAGAATTTGCAAATCTTCTTCGTGAAAAATTAAAAATTTATCAATCAGAATCATGGGCGAAATGGATTGTTTATCAATATGATCGAACACAATGTCGATTTATGATTTCAGGTCCGGAAACAACTAAATCAACAATACTACCTGTTGTTCAACGTTGTCAAAATGAAATTACGAAAAAACTTTCGGAAATTTATGATGTATTAGAATGTGGACCAATTAAAGCTAAATTTCAAAGTGGTTTAGTTTGTACACGTATTAATGAAATGTCTAGTGTATTGAAAATGAATCTTCAAAATGTTCCTTGTCAAACAACGAATGAACTAAAAGATTGGATAAAAAAAATGATGGGAATTGAATGGAATGAAATTAAAGAACATGGATTTCATACAGACAAGAATACAAATAATAAACATGTTTATATTGTTTTTAAGAGCGAAGATAAATATCGATGTGCAATTAGTAAAATTTCTTCTTCTCATTTAATTGAACAAGAAAATCAATTTGGAAGATCTCGTGAGAATGAAAAAGAAAGTTGGGGTCGTGAACTTGTTATTCAAGTTCCATCAAATATTACTGCTGATGATATTATTCAACGATATGGTAATGATAGTATCCTAAAATGTATATTAATCAATGAAAAGAAAGATAAATTTCTTAAATTAGATAATTTACCTATAACTATTGATGAAGCATATCTTCGTCAATGTCTTCAAACAAATAATGGTCCAACACCTAAACACGTTCGTGTTGGACGTACAAAAAATGACTTAACTGGATGGGCTAAAATAACATTTCAAAATGAAACAGAACGTAATGCAGCTGCATCTCGATATGAATTAGAATTATGTCAAACATCATTTCCTATAACTATTCCAGGTAGAAAAGGTCCACCAAAACTTATTCAAACTAAAGTAATGAAAACTGATGAACCTGATACTGCTGAAAATCTTCCGAAAAATTTCTTTCGCATTGTTTTAATCAATCGTGAAGCTGCTCTTAAAATATACACATCATCAGAAACAGCAACAAATTCAGATTGGATTATCGATGGATCAGCAACAATAACTATTCTTCGAACAGATTTATATCCAAATTTTCAACAAATACTCGATGGTATTTGTGAGAAATTCAAAGTTAAAGTTAAATGTAAAGATATACCAAAAACTTCTGGGAAACGTTGTATATTTAATCATGGAAGTCCACAAAAAACAAGTTTAGCTGCATCAATGCTTTCACAAAATTTTGCTCCGATTAATATTAAATTAAATACTGAACGACAAAAACAATTATTTCGTGAATTAGAAGAAATTGGTCAAATACATAAATGGGCACGCGATTTATCTTTACAAATAAATGCAAATAAATATTTTACAAATATTGAAATTCGTGGTCCACAAACATCTCAAGGACAATTTATGCGGCGTATTGCAGATTATTCCGATGATTTTGACACACGTTTTCGTGAACATGAACTTAGTACAATTGTAGCTACATTTTTTGGTCGAGAGAAAGCAGCATCTGTTAAATTAAAACAAATTCATTCAAAATGGTCATCAAAATTATGTTCAGTTTCATTTAATTCAAAAACAGCGACAATCACCATTATTGGGAAAGCAAATGTTGCGTTAAAAGATTTAAATTTATGTGAAAATGAAGTTCTTCAACTTTTGGATGAAATTACTGCGAATACAAATGATATTGAAAGTGATGATGATGAAGATGATGAAGCAGAAGTGAATAGTTTTGGAACGGAACGTCAATGTGTTTTTTGTAAACAAAAATCCTCAATTTCAACAAGTTTATTTCGAATATGTGGACATGCTTATTGTCGATGTGCAGCTCAATCTCTTATTTCAACTTCGACATTTCCACTGCAATGTAAAGATTGTCAAACAAGCATTCATATTCGTGATATTGAAATGATTTTTAATAATAATCAACAATTATTAACACATTTATTAAAAAATTCAATTCAAGATTATTTAACAAAAAATGCTCAACAAGATGATCGTGTGTTTTGTCCAAATGATGAATGTGAAGGATTAATTAAACTTAGTAATGAATATCAAACTTGTTTAACATGTGGACAAAATGTTTGTTCGAAATGTCAAACTATCGATGATGAACTTTATCTTGGTAGAACATGTATTCAATTTGAACAAGAAAAGAAACGACGAGGAGAATTTTTACCACAACTTTTTCTTGCTGCAAAAAAATTTGTTGAAGAAAATTGGCCATTGGATCAATCAGTACGACCCATTGGTCGCATTGATGAAAATCCTTATTTAGAAAAACAATATAAATCATTAACAAGATTTTATAAAGGCAATGAAGTTTTAGGTCATGCATTTCCACCAGATTTATCAAAAGGATTTTTTGCTTATCATGGTTGTCCATTTCAAGCTATTGATGCGATTAGTCAAACAGGTTTTGATCCAAAACGTCGATCAGGCCAAGCATATGGTCGTGGAGAATATTTTGGAGTCACAGCTGTTGTATCCCATGGTTATTCACAAAAAGGTGGAAGTCAAAGTGGTTTTAGTCAAATGTTTATTGCTTTCATTCTTCGGTGTACTCAAATTACAACAAAAGAAAACTTTTGTTATGTTGTCGATAATCCAGTTGATTGGACATATGCTTTTAATTTACCAGTATTGATTGTTACTTATGGACCCAGTGCTGCCGCCAGATTATCACCTTTTCCTCTTAACATTCCACAATATATTGATAATGAACCATCTTGGAATGCACCTTTTCGATGGTATTGGCGTCAAGATAATGGAAACTTCGAACCATATAATGATACAATCAATGAAATACTTGAAAAGTTTTATGAACAATGGAAATTTAATCGTGGACTATCTGAAGTGGTTACTCCACCAGTGACACGTTATATAGATGATACTCCACAAACTTATCAAATTGATTTTCAAAAAAATCGGCAAATGAATACCAGAACATCCTATCAACGACTGATTGATCGTCGACCATTGCAGAAACCAGCAGATAATTTAAATTGGTTTTATTGTAATGAACATGGTAATTGGATACGTTATGAATTACTTGTACAAAATCAAATTGAACAAGGATTTCAATCATATCGATCAGGTCAAGGATCATCAACTGTTGATATTCATTTTCCTGGACGTCCAGAAACTTATGAAATTAATTTCCTACGAGGTCAACAAACAAATAAAACTACTAATGCCATAAAAAATATCAAACGTGAATAATAGATTTTAGGTTCTTTTTTTTTGTAACATCGAAATTCATGAAAATAAAATAAAATATTTAATCAAGCTATATATCTAAAAATTTACGTCATGTAATCGGATGTATGTTCATTAGTTATCTCAATGTTCTTCTTTCTAGAATAGTTACAATTTTATTGTTA
>CAJNOI010000191.1:0-22277 GCA_905250115.1 Adineta steineri
CTTACTGTTAATTGAGTAAGTACTTGTTCTAAATAAGTCGATTGTTCTTTATATTTTTGTTTTAAATTTTGTAATTCATGAGCATATTTTGCTTGAGATATTTGCAGTTGTTTATTCTAGACGAAAGAATTTTAATTAAATATTAAATAGGAAAAAAAAAGATCTTTTACTTCATTAATAAGACGTGAATCATTAGACATATGTTCATCATAATTACTGCTAATAGATAAATTAGTTTTCCAGTATGATTCAGTTAATTGATACATTTGTTCTAGAAGTGCAAGACATTGATTAAGAGACTTTAAACGATGTTCAAGCCATTCCATCGATGGTTCACCAGTTGATGAAGTCTAATTAAATGGAATAAGTTTAATGTATATGAAAAAATTAAATTTAACGTACAGATTTTGATCGAAGTTTTTCTTGAATTTTAATTTCAATTTCTTTTAATTGAATTTTAATATTCGCGATTAATCGTCGAAGATTTTCATGATTTTCTAATTCACCAATAATATAGGATTTGCCAAAATCTTAAATAAACAATAGGATTAATTATATTTGAAACAGTTTTAACATACTGATTTGTTCAGTTTCTATAAGAAAATAGAAGTAAATATATTTTTTCTTTTTCATAAAAGTTATTTATCTACATACGAAATTCTATAGTTGATGCTCCAATTGGTCTTGAACGTTTTTCTTCTGTTATATTTGTAAATGAATAATTTTCTGTTGCAACTGATCCTGATGCATCAATTAAACGAAGATCAGGATATGAAACTCCACGACCAGAAAATGAAAATTCACGTGGTGCGCGTGAGAGACGAATATTTTCATCTAATTTTATTTGTAATTCATTTTGTCTATTTATACTTCGTTCAAGATCTTGACGAAGACGACGCATTTCTTCTAATAATTCTGACAGATCATTTGTTTGAATCGATATTCCCGTAGTACCGCTACCACCTAAATTTAACAACAACAAAAAAATAATAATTCAATGTAATCAAATTTAATTACGAGAATTAATTTGTTTTTCTAATAAACTAATTTGTTTTTCATAATGATTAATTAATTGTACTTTATTCGTTAATTCATTTTGTAATAATTTTATTTCATTATGTAATCTAAAAAAGTGAATTTTCGGTATTAATATAATTAGATTCAAAATTCAAAAGTTAACCTATGATTTTGATCTTGTGCTTGATCAAGTTGAATTTGTGTAGATTTTAATACATCAATTTGTAAATGTGATTGATAATGACCATTGCCTTTACTATTATTGTTTCTTAAACTAAAATTTGCGATAAGAAAAAAATTTTGGTAATACTAAATCAATCTGAGCATTGTCTTGATGCTAATACATTAGACATCTTCCATTTGTAAAAAACATTATAAAGCTTTTATCCTCATTGATTTCATGTTTTAAGTAAAATATTAGTTCAATAGAATCGATTCATTCCAAATGAATTATTCATTTGCAGTAGAATGTTACAATCGACAGGTACGAAAAACTTTGATATAAACTTTCTATATATAATCCGCTACCTCTCCATTGCAGACACTTTTTCCAGCTAATTAGTGCAATATGTCCGCAAAATAGAATCCGGAGTAGAGAGGCAAAAATGACCGCACGTTAGAAAACATCCGCAAAGTGGAAATGGGGGAGGAGAGAAAAAGTGTCCACATTATGGAATGACGAAAATATTTATTATGTGATATAACAATTGAATCTTTATGTATCTTGACTATAGCATTACACATTTTATGTGTACAAACCGAAAGTTCGGTTCCATTCTTATTTGTTCGTTTTAACCTAAAATGATAATCTTTGAACATTATTCCATTGTTGCCAGATTGTGTGGTAATTGTAAGAAAGCTATTATCGTTTACAATCGACATTTTCTTATAATTTATCGAATTTTATTTCGCTCACTTTAGCTCATAGTACATATTAAACACGATCTCGATAACACGTTTTATTCGACGCTGTTTAGCTCGAATGATATAATATCCATTCTAAATTGGACTTATCTCGACTAATCATATTATTTTATCTATTTTCGATTGTTTCCATAATGCGGACATTTTTTTTCTCTCCTCCCCCGTTTCCACTTTGCGAATGTGCGGTCATTTTTGTCTCTCTACCCGGATTCCGCTTTGCGGACACTTTTTTCCACCAATTAAGAAAAAATGTCCGCAATCAAGAAGCCACGATATAATCAGTTTGCTTACTCGTTCAATTGTTTGGTTAATTGTCTAATTTGTTCATCTTTATCATTAGTTTGTCGTTGATAGTCTTGTTGTAATGATATATAACGTGCACTAAAGGATAGAATTGCATAAATATATTTTTAATCGTAAATATCTTACTTGTCCACAGAAATATCAGTTTTAGTCGTTGAAGTTTCTAAATAAAATTGAAAAGAATTAAAAAATTTTATTTCAAATTATTTAAGTGAATGGTTAAGATATAAAAGTGGAACATGTAAACATCAATTCTTATATCTGATTTACTTTTCATAGCAAAAGTATAAAGCAGCATTATCAGTAAATAGATATATGAAAGAAGTGAATTATTTATAAGACAACAACAAAAAAAGAAAGAAAGATTGATAATCACAGAAGTGCTTTCAAATCAATGTGTATGTACAATACATAAGAATAGATTCTCTCCTTCTGTGTTCATCTAGAAAAATTTATGAGATAAAAATATTATAAGAAGAATAAATACTTTCATTTTTATAACATACTTCTTTTTTTATCATGTGTAGGTATAATATCAATATCTAAATCGATTATAAAATCAGTCATTTTATTTTGTTTAAATAAATTTGTTGGATGAGAATTATGTTTCTAAAAATATAAATGTTTACATAAGTTAAGAGTAAGTACGTAAGGATAAAATAAACATTTTGTTGAAATCAATCAAATAAGTATGAGTATTTTTAGATCAAGTTAAGCGTGCTCCAAATTTGGAGTTTACGAATGTCTAAATTGTCGTTGAAAACTGTAATCCTCTGTTTTTGATCGCTCTAATGGATACTCTGAACTATACTGAAGAAAAAAGAAGCACACAGTTATAAACTGCAGTTTGTCGAATAACTTGACCGTATTTTTATTATTATTATTTACTTTTACGAACAGCACTATCGCGGACCTTTTAAAACTGAAGGAGTTGGCAAAATATCCAGTCGAGACTCTAGGGGATCGCCTACGGATTCATGACAGCTCTGCTTACAATCTGTTTTATTTAAAGACCCGATTTTTTTCTTAGATTATTCAACAAACCTTTGATGACAATTGTTCGAATGCTTTATTTTTTTCTTCAATATGATTTTGTTGTATTCTTATAACATTTTCATATTCTTGTAATGTTACTTGATTGATTTGATTAGTTTTCGAAAGTTTTCTAAGTTCATTTTTATAAGTATCAATAAGAAGATTTAAATTCTAAAAATATAAATTCTAAACTTCATTTTTGTTTTATTTTTAAAATTACCTTATTTTCTTCAGTTAATTTATTATATGTTGATGATTGAACTATATCTGGTGTACTTATACGAACACGTATTTGTAATTGTTGAATATATTTATTTTGTTTATAGATTATTTCTTGAAGTTCTTCAATATTTTGTATATTATCGAAAATATTAATATCTTCATTTTTTTTAACAATTTTTGAGGATTTCCAATTAGAATCTTCTTCACTATATCGACGTTGTCGATTCGAAGAAGAAGAAGCATCAATTAGACCTAAATAATATATATTATTCGATATTTTCCAATTGAATCTTTTCATAAAAAGCGAAAGTAAACTAATTTAGTAAAAAGCAGTTCCAAATTATTATAGAAAAGGCTATTCTAATTTTTCTACAAAGATATTTTCTATTCTAAAACAAACATTATTTTCATCCACAATAGATATATAACAGTTTTAATTTGAAGAACTGATTCATCGAGCCTTTATTGTACTATCAAGGTGCTAGCAATCGATTTGCTTAAAAATTAATTTGATTCTCGTATCACGGAAGTAATCATTGTATCATTAAATAATGTTTCTAGGAGTGCAGAAGTGTGTAATAACTGAGTATTATCAACTAATATGATACAGATTTATTGAATTTGATCGTAGCTCTTTATCTTACTTTGAAACCCACGCGTGACTATCACTCTATATTTCTTACTAATTTTGCTTTGAAGCAGTCGAGAAATCCGAAAGAATTAGGACTCTACTTCTTCTTATAACTAAAGCTAGAATTTTTTCAATACGAGAAATATTAACAGAGCGATTGCCTCTAATAACTCTATATACATTTGCATCTGAATATTTTGGCATAGTTTCAAATCAATGCTATTCAGAAAGAAATATGGCTAGAGTTTGATCAATACTATCTACACAATCAGATAATATAATAAAAAATAATATAGCTACCAACCAGCATCGTATAATAACTTGTAATATTTCATTGAATCTCGATAATAAGTTTTCGATTGATTTTTACATTGTGCAAGTTGTTGTTTAAGATAATTTATATTTTCTTGCCATTTATTCGTTGAACATTGTACACATGATATTGTAGATAACTTATTAACTGATAATAATATACCATTATTTGAATACAATATTAATAATGAACAGAGAAGGAAAGAATGTGTAGTGAATCATAAGTGAAAAGGATAGGAGCAAAGATCATATTTTTGGGTACGAGAAAAAAAAACAGAAAGCATTGGCAATGCAAAGCGTGAAAAAACAATAATTTAATCGACAAACACCTGATGATATTCTCGAGCTAGTATTGGGTAGAGTAACATAATTATTCTTAGTACCATTTTGTTTAACTTTTAATGTTTCAATTTCATTTTGATAATTAGCTAATTCAATAGCTAATTCGGCTCGAGTATTTGAACCATAGATATCAATTAATGCATCAAGTTTACGCCATAAAACTTGATTAACATATTTTTGTCTTGCTAATTCTTTGCGTATAACGATTACTTGATTGTGTAATTCAGTTATATTAGGTGATTTTTCTGTTAATTATATACCCAAGTAGAAGAATAAATTTATTTTTTTAAAAGTTTTTCAAAGCGAAAGGAGCAGAGCTAATTGCTCGTATCTATTTTATCTACTTTTAAATGAGAGATATAAATGAAACTTACGTGCTAATTGTTGATTTAATTCTTCATTAAGTTGTAAAGCCATATCAAGTTCATATTGAAGTTCTTCACGATTTAAATGAGCATAATTTTTCAATTGAGAACGAGCTAGAATTCAATAAAGAAACAAGACAATCAACAATGCTTTTAATACGTTAATTATGAGATTCACAAATAAGCAAGCTAAAGTTTATTTCGTTCTACCATTTGTCAACCTGAAGGCATCTATTATGCACTGTAAAATATTAAACTGAAGCAAAATATTCTTACAGATAGAATGATGAATGTTTAATTGAAAGACACTGTGTCATTGTCTAGTAACGGTGTGTATGTACAAATTTCTTTTATAAGCTCATCAATCAAAACCGAGAATTTTTCACTGTATAAAATAAGATCCTTGAATTAGAATCTTAGACTAAGAATAAACATAGTATGTATCATTCATGAGATACTAACAAAAATTATTAAAGGTCTCTGATTACTAATATGTAGAATATTAGAAAAGCAGTCTGTGTCTATGAGACATGTTTTTAGAAATATCAGATTCATTGGATGTACTACTGAAGAAAATGAAAAATCGTTCGAATCGTAAATATAGATACTCATAAAGTCAAAATAAAAAATTCATGAGATTTGTAACACTATGTAGTCCTTTGATCATTTTACTACAAATCATCGTAAATACGTATACGGTATTAGAACTCAATACCGTCATCAAGAATATTCAAAAAGTATCGCCAAAGCAATTATTTGATTCAAATACAAAAAATCTCTTGTAAACATGAAGAGTATGGTTTAAGGCGATGTTTAAAAACAGTGATTATCGTTTTTAGAATGCACTTATGAGATGAATATACTAGAGAAATCTTACAGTGATTTGCCTCGATATAAAGAAAGAAAGAAAAAAGCAACATACTATGTATTTCCACTGGTCGAGCATATTGAATAGAAGATGAGATATGCTAAAATTAAAAATAATTGAATCAAATTTATATAATATTGTTAAACATACTTGATTAGTTGAAGATTGAACTCTAACAGCATTATCTAATTTTTGTTTAAGTTCATTAATTAGCTAAAACATATATAAGAATAAATAACAAAACAAAATATTTTGCATATTTACCTCATCTCTCTTTTGAAGCTCTAATTTCCATGAACTGTCTGTAGGAGCTGGTGCTCCTACTTTTTCGTAAGTTTTTACAGCTATTTGCTTACGTAATGAATCAATAGTTTGATCCCGAATGTCTAAATCAGCTTTATATTGTTTCTCCATTTGCTATTAAACAAAAGAAAATTATCAGTGAATAATAAAAAATATGACTCACTTCATAACGAAGTTCTATGCGATTATAATCATTCTGAACACTATTATAAGTATGATGAACTTCTTTTAATTCTTTATCACAATCAGCAATAGTATGTTGAAGACCCTAAAATACAAGCAGAAGAAAAAAAATCCGAGTTATAGAATTTTTATGTTTATTTATTTTATTTATTTAATAGAGTAACATATGCGCATGTGTAAATATATAAGAAAAGGAAGAATGAGAATAAAGTTGATGTTTGTTGCTGGTAGAAACTAGATAATTATCTTGTTCTGTTGCTTTGAACTGGTGAAATAGTTTAAATTTCCTTTTTTTTCTTTCTTTCCGTTTATACTAGAAAGCATATGTAAAAAACCGCACACTGTTCTTTTGCATCAATCAAAAATTGATACACATGTAACAATCTCCGTGTCAGTTAGAGAACAAGCGATTTAATCTATATTTATTTTTATACTCGATATAAATCAATCTTACGTACCTGTATTGAATCTTCACGTTGTCGAAGTTGAAGTTTAAAATCTTCGATAATGGTTTGTAGATGAAGAATTTGTTGTGATGCTGTATTTGGATTCTAATTTGGAAATAATAAAAATAAAAAACGAAATCAATTTGATTTCTTTTTACTGGAATTTCTTGTAATTGTTTTTTTAATGTTTTAATCTCTTGTAAATAAATCTAGAAGAAGAAAAAGAGTATATATTTATTGTTTTTTTTTATTAGTTTAATTCGACGAACTTCATTCTTTTCTGCAGCATAACGATAATTAATAAGTTCACGTTGTTGAGCCTTAATAAAAAGAAAGAAAACATTGAGAAGATAATAAAATTTATCTTACTTCAGAATTTTGTTTCAAGCTATGATCAAGATCAACAATTTCAAGTTCTCGATCACGAATAATTCCTTGTAATTCACTTATATTACGTTGATATTCAGTAATATCGAATTTTTTATCATTTGCAACTTGTTCAATTCGTTGATCACGTGTATGAACTTCTTTTTGTAATACTTGAATTGTATGAATATTATCACTATCAACCTAATTGAAATATTTTGTTGTTTGTAAAAAGAAACAAACATAGAAAATTTTACTCGTTTAAGACTTTCAATATCTCGATCTTTTTCTCGTATTGTATGAGTATAAGTTTGAATAGAATGTTCTTGTCGTTCAATTTCTTGTTCTAATTGTTCAATTCGAATCTAATATGCAAAACAAATCAAATAAAAATCAAATTGATTATTTTTAACAATATACTTCAAATTTTAATCGAATATCTTCTGGTTCATATTGAAGTTTCTAAAATATAATTATAATTTTATTATATAGTCAATTTTAACAAGAAAAAAAAGTATACTTTAATTAAATTATCTCTTTCACGAAGTTGTACTTCAAGGTCATCAATCTAAATAAAATAATTTTTATCAATAAACGACATAGAAATCTTGTATAGTTCATTTTTAGACAAGAAAAATTATAAGCATGAGTCTATCATAAAAAGTCCTTGTACATAAAAGCATTTACTAAATTTCTTATGAGAAATATTAGGAAGGAAGAATTTTTTATGATTTCTATTCTTTTGATAATAGACGAAGGTTGTTTAAATTCTGATTGGATTTTTCTTTTATGTCTCCGGTCAAGTTAAAAATAGATCTTGATAAAACTCGAAGATCAATTTCATTGAAAACGTTTTTTAAATGATATACTAATTGGAATTTTCATAATATCAACAAAGGATTGTCCAAGAGTTTTACTCATTTCATTGATACTTTTTTTTTATAGAATTTATTCTCTCCTACAAAAAATCTATAACGATCGATTTAAAAAATAGAAACTTGTTACCGCTATATCAATTAGCTTTGCTTAAAAATTCTTATAAAATATGGTCGATTATGAAATAGGTAATAGCAATGGTAATAGGAGAAAGAAAAATTTTATTTAATTCTCACGGCGGAACTACCCGAGGTATCATCTTCCATGTAAGGTCATAGTGTAGATAGAAATCCTAAAATGGTTCGTTCTCAAATCTTGCTGTTGTTTAAATATTGTATTTTTAAGTTATTAAGGTAACTGATTGCCGTGATAGTCCTTCGAATTTCAACTTGAAACTGTAGAAAGTGATGTCTCAATGAAAGTAGTTTATTGTGAAAGCTTTAGTTGTCCTGAATACTCCTAATGGAAAATATGAATACCAACACTAGCTTTTGAAAGTAACAGCAAGTAGCACTAGATTATCGTAATCGTATCTTCGGATAGGAAAAAGAGGTAGGTCTGAAACTTTACAAAATTTCAAATCGATATTCGAAAATGAGTTTTTATGATGTCCTTGAGGAGAACCACGGCAGTCAGCTATGCCCTGACACCTTAAAAACACGATATCTCAATAAGAGCAAGATTTGGGAAAGAACCCTTTTAGAGTTTCTGTCTACACTATGAGCTGAAACGGAAAATGTAATCTCGGGTGGTTCCCTCGTCAGTGCATACTGCACAACTATCACAAAAATAGTTTTACCATATCTCGTTTTCTTATTGATCGTCAATAGTAAGAGCGATCTTCTAATACGCTGTTATATCACGGGGTTCTCTTTTCTAATTCGAGTTTTTGTAGTTACATACCGATCTCGACGATCTTCAACTTCAAAACTATATCTACTTTATCGGAGAACGAAGTTTTCCTTTTTTTTTTTTAGTGAAACCTTGACTGCTAGGAGTGAATCGGAATAAATGATTTTTTCTAATCGAAAAACAAAAACGTAAGGAAACTTGGTTCTCCAATTAACCAAACCTTGGAATTAAAGCCCATCTTGATCTATATACAGCTGCAAAAACTCGAATCGATAAACGAAGGATGAGATACACAAATAGCAATATAAAATATGAGTAAAAAATCATAGTTTCTATTTTTTTTACATACTGTTGCAATATATTCAGCAATATTTTGTTGATCCAATCGATATCGATCATATTCGCGTTGATATTTATCATTAGATTCCAAAAGTTTGTTTTTATCTTGACGAAGTTCATTAATTGTTCTTTCATACTAATTTAAAATACAAAAATTATTTGATAAAAAAAACTAATTGAAATTTACTTGAATTAATTGTGTTTCAACTGATCGATATTTATTTTCAAATTCCTAAAATAAATACGATAAATTATTATTCATAATTTATATTTTTTAAAATGTACTTGTAAACGATCAGTTTTGATTTTTAATTCACTGGTATATGTACGAGATATTTCACGTTCAATATCTTCATTTTTGCCTCGAACTATATTCAATTCTTGTTTTAAACGTTTAATATCAACTTCATATGTCTAATAGACAGAAAAAAAAGAAAGTTCAGTTTTGATTCTATAAAATATAATAATAATACAAACATTAATAGTTTCATTTGCTTGTTTCAAACTATATTCTACTGTTTGTAATCGATCTGCAACCTATACAAATCATTTGAATTACAAAAATATATTCACGGAATTAATAAATTACTCACACGTGCTCGTTCACGACTCATTTCTTCGAGATCATATCGTATTGTTTCATTTTCATTTTGAACATTCTATAATATAATGAAATAAATAGAAAACTAAAACTTTATTTTATTTACTTGAATTTCATTTTCTGTACGAGTAGTTATTTGACGATACTAAAAGAAGAATTAATTATATAAATGAACAATAAGAAAACAAATTTTTACTTTTTCTTCATATTCTACTTGAATTTGTAGACGAATTTGTATTGAAAGTTCATCCATTTCTTGTTTAAGTTGCTAGATATATAATTATTCGTTTTATTTTTATAAAAAAAATATAAATTTCATTTACAGCATTTTGTTGATTAATATTTTGATTTTCTACTTCAACTTGTTCTCTTTCATATTGTATAGTACTAAAATCAGTTTTTACACTTTCATATTTACGTTTCCATTCCTAGAATAGTATTCATATTAATAAAAGTTAAATTATTAATTCTAATTTATTTTACATTAACTTCACGAGTATAATCATCTTTTTCCCGTAATAATTCCTGAATATCACGTTGTAATTTAACAATTTCATTTCGATTTCGTTTGTCAACACTATCCGTATCTTGAATTCGATATTCATAATTCGATACTTTAGATTTAAACTAAATACAACCGAAAAAAACATGAATTCGAAATTCTATATTAATTTACCTCGTCATTTCTTCTTGTTAACTCATACACTTTATTTTCAAATTCACGTGCATTATCTTTAAGTGTCTGTAAAATAAATGAAGTTTTATGAAAAAAAAAATAAAATAATTTTTTACTTTATTTTCTTGTCTTAAAGTTTGTACTTCAACACTGGAATGATCTTTTATCTATAAGAAACAAATAAAATATTGTTTAAATACTTAGATTAGTTATTTATTTTATCTAATTCTTCTGCATTTTAATACAATCACTGAAAAGTTAGAATACAGACTGACATATTTGGTAATATACCTTACATCAATTTTACTTTGATAGATATTTTTTTACAACGACCCTCATATAATTTTCAATGCGATTATCATCAGTCATGGAAAGATGTTTTACTTTTTATAACTAAACTTTTTTAATGATTATTCTATCTTTAGAATACAACGTCTGTTGATTATTAAAAAAATTTCTTACTCGATCATATTCAATTTGAAGTTCACTGTATCGTCTACTTGTAGTATTTAATGAATTTTGTATTTCAATAACTTTATCTTTTTCAAACTAAAAGAATTTATTTATTGTTAGGTTCAGTAAAAGAAAAAATAAATTCATATTTACATCTCTTTCTCGTTCAAGTTGACGTCGTTCCTAAAATAATTAAATAGAATTATTAAGAATAAAATTTATAATCGAAAAGAAAACTTACATTATGAAATCTAGTTTCTATTTCACGAATTTGTAAATTGAATTCTTCAATTTGTCGTTTTTGTTGCTATTGAAACAAGAAAATAAATTAAAATAGTATTTAAAAAGAAAACAAGATTTTACCTGAATTTCTCTTTCCATTTGTTCGAATTGACCTTCAGTTGATATTGTCTACAAAAAATATTAAGCAATAGAAATTCACAAGCAAAAAACATTGAATCATTTAAACTCGACGAATTCTCTGCTCCTACTAACAAGTATTAGATTTAAACCTAAAGGATTACATACAACTTTTTCATATTTGCTTGTTAAAACACCATATCGACTTCGTTCATCTGCCAATTTTTGTTCAAGATCAACACGAATTTGATTAGCTGTCTAGAATGATAAAAATTATTGCAATGTAATATTTCATTCTATTAAGTCTAGAAATAATTCTTTTTGAACATACTGATAAACTATCTCGCTTGAATGTCAAATTCATGAATAGAAAAAAAGAGTTTGACAAAAATATAATCACAACTAAGTTGGATTTAATTTCAATGCTTAAGTAGAATTTATCGAACGTAGATTTTACTAAACAATTCTATCACAAAAGCGACTTTTTTCTATTTGTCGTTATGATGTAATAATAAATTTGTAGTTATATTTAAGTTCTTCCTACACAACACATACCTGAAGTTGACTGTGAAGATTTTGCTTTTCCTAAATGAACAAGTGAAGAAATTACTTTTTTCTAAGAATAATAAACATACTTGTACATGAACGTTATCAAACTTTTCATAATCTTTTCGTGTTTGTACTCGTACATCACCTACTTCAGTTTCGATTTCACGTATGTGACGATCACGATCTTTAATCTAAATTTACAAAAAAAATATCAGAAAAATAATGATGACTTAATTTATAATCATTTTATACTTGTCCTTGTAGAGTTTGAATTTCACGTTGTAAAGTTTCGATTTTTAGCGAAAATTCTTGACGAATACGCGTTTCGATTTCTTGTTCACGTCTTCCGAATTCCTATAGAATAATAATATATAAACAAAAAATTGTTTATAGAGAAAAATGAATATTCAGGGGAACTAAACGAACTCCACAATATTGAATCATTTAAACTCGGCAAATTCTCTATTCCTGCTAACAAGTATTACACGTAAACGTAAAGGAATTTGTTTCAGCTTAAGTAACAACCAAACGGTAATTCTATCATTATTATCTCCTAGATTTTATTAATATTCAGTACTCTCTAATAAATAATGCGATACATACAACTTTTTCATATTTGCTTGTTAAAACACCATATCGACTTCGTTCATCTGCCAACTGTCGTTCGAGATCAATACGAATTTGATTAGCTGTCTAGAATGATACAAATTATTGTAGTGTAATATTTCATTCTATTAAGTCTAAAAATAATCCTTTTCGAACATACAGATAAACTATCTCGATTGAATGTCACATTTATAAATAGAAAAAAAGAGGTTGACAAGTATAATCACAACTAAATTGTATTTAATTTCTATGTTTAAGTAGGATTTATCGAACGTAGATTTTACAAAAGAGTTCTATGGATTAGTATCACAAAAGCGACTTTTCTTCATTTATCGTTATGATGTAATAATGAGTTTCTAACTATATGTAAATTCTCTCTACATAATACATACTTGAAGTTGACTATGAAGATTTTGCTTTTCCTAAATAAACAAGTAATGACATTACTTTTTCTAAGAATAATAAACATACTTGAATATGAACATTATCAAATTTTTCATAATCTTTACGTGTTTGTACTCGTACATCATCGACTTCAGTTTCGAATTCACGTATAAGACGATCACGATCTTTAATCTAAATTTACAAAAAAAATATTTGGAAACATAATAATGACATAATTCATAAGCATTTTATACTTGTCCTTGTAAAGTTAGAATTTCACGGTGTAAACTTTGAATTTCACGTTGTGAAGTTTCAATTTTTAATGAAAATTCTTGACGAAGACGAGTTTCGATTTCACGTTCACGTCTTTCGAATTCCTATAGAATAATTATATATAAATAAAAAATTATTTATAGAAAAAAATGAATATCCGAGGGAACTAAATAAACTTCACGATATTGAATCATTTAAACTTGGCAAATTCTCTATTCCTGCTAACAAGTATTAGATTTAAACCTAAAGGAAGTACATACAACTTTTTCATATTTGCTTGTTAAATCACCATATCGACTTCGTTCATCAGCCAATTGTCGTTCGAGATCAATACGAAGTTGATTAGCTGTCTAGAATGATAAAAGTACAAAAGATTCAAAATTATTGTAGTGTAATGTTTCATTCTATTAAGTCTAAAAATAATCCTTTTCGAACATACTGACAAACTATATCGATTTAACGTCACATTTATAAATAGAAAAAAAGAGTTTGACAAATATAATCCCAACTAAGTTGGGTTTGATTTCAATGTTTAAGTAAGATTTATCGAACGTACATTTTACGAAAGAATTCTATAGATTACTATTAAAAAAAGCGACTTTTTTCCATTTATCGTTATGATGTAATAATAAGTTTTTGGTTATATGTAAATTCTTTCTACATAATACATACTTGAAGTTGACTATGAAGGCTTTGTTTTTCCTAAATAAACAAGTAAAGACATTACTTTTTTCTAAGAATAATAAACATACTTGTATATGAACGTTATCAAATTTTTCATAATCTTTACGTGTTTGTACTCGTACATCATCTACTTCAGTTTCTATTTCACGTATGAGACGATCACGATCTTTAACCTAAATAGAATAAGAAATATCGGAAACATAATGATGAAATAATTCATAATCATTTTATACTTGTCCTTGTAGCGTTTGAATTTCACGTTGTAAAGTTTCAATTTTTAATGAAAATTCTTGACGAATACGAGTTTCGATTTCTCGTTCACGTCTTTCAAATTCCTATAAAAGAATTATATATAAATAAAAAATTGTTCATAGAAAAAGAAGAATATCCGAGGGAACTAAACGAAATTCAAAATATTGACATACGAATAAATTCTAGTATATTCTCATACCCAGGACGAACAATCCAAGTGGAAGAGTTCGACCTGATTAGTTTTGGCAATAGTTCCTATATTGAGCGATTTGGCTAAAATATGTCTCAAGTATTTTTTACGATCTATTCAACTCTCTATGTAATAAGTTTGTGTAAGTTAAAAAAAGAAATCTTTATAATTGGCTTAATTTTTAATAGAAATATATTGGTCTATTATTTTTACTTGACTATGATTGTTTCTTTCGTTGAGCTGAAGTTGTAATTGATTGGCTTTTTGTTGCCACTAAATATAAAATAAATTTCTATATTCATATAACATTTTCAAAATAATTTACTTCATCACACTCTCGTAAAATTTGTGCAATACGATTTGTTAGACCCGAAACATTTTCTGCATCACTTTGAAGTTGTAATGTTATATGAACAACTGCTGTTTGAAGAGCCTATCGAAAAAAAAACGAATTAATTTCAATGATACAAAAACAAAACTAATATAGTATACTTGAATTTGTTCGGCATCTTCGATATTATCACTAGTCTAAAATGATCAGATATGTATATTTATAAAGAAACAATTAATCGAAAGTAACCTTAGCTGGTGTTGGTAATGGGCGAGGTAAAGGAGGTAGCTATTGAATAAAAAATAAGTTTTGAAATAAAAGATAAATTATGATTTAAATACTTCAGGATTTCGAATTGGTGTATTGATAAGATAATGTAAACTTTCGATTTGACTTCGTAAATGTTTTTCACTTTGTCGAAGTTCAATACATTCAGCTCGTAATTGCTAAAAGAACATCAATATAAATTGAAATGAAATAAATACTATTTACTTCAACAGTTGCAAGATGAGTTTGCATTTGAGTATTTAATTCATGAATTAAATGTTGACTTTGCTAAACGAAGAATAAAGGGAAATGATAAGAATATCTTTATTTGAAATTTAACTAACTTCATCTTTCCATTCTGATGTTGCTGTTTGTGATGGAAGCATCAATGTAAATGGTGTACGTAAACGAATTGTTATTTCATTAATTGCTTCTTCAAGTTGCTATTTTATTTCAATAGATATATTTCATTATATTCATTTTTTTAAGAATAAGATCTTACTTCAATTATTCGATCTCGCTGCATAATTGCTTGATGATATTCATCAATATTAATATTTGAATTTGCTCGATCATGCTATTTAAAAATAATTAATTACATATGTTATTTATTAATTAAATCATAGCTCCCTTTATTATTTTTTAAAAAATATAGTAGAATATATTAGGAATAATGTGAAAGGTTTATCTTCTTGGTTGATAAAGCAGAGAGAATAAGCAAATATCGTGAGATATTATAATGTATGTGGGCAAAAAAATAGCTTGATTGAGCATGTGATAATAAGCATCCTTTGGTATTATAGATAACTGGACCGTAGTCAGTAGTGTGAAATGGGAAAAAAATGTGTAGCTAAAAGCTGGGATATTAAGCGATATGAATACAAACCAATGGATAAGTAAAACGAATTCGAGCAATTAATGGCTAAAATAAAATATTTTTTATCGTTTATATATATACATGAATTCTTAGGATTTGTAAAGTTATCAATACAAAGAGGATAATACGGGACAAAGACATAACGTACTAGGTGTCCCGTATAGCCGGTAATTTGTCGGGGTGTTCGGAATTGATTTTTTTTACTAGTAGTCCGTAAAGAGTGTAGGTGGGTGTGTCTAGTATGAGAGAAGAGTGGTTTATACACCCACCAGAACACTTTGCTTGTTTAGAATTTTGTCATTCTGAAGATTTTGTATATTTTTATGCGTCGGGAAATCGTAAAAAAAAGTTGGTGCGTTATGTCTCTTTCTCGAAAATATTCTTTATCATAAGGGATTTCTAAAGCCATATTTCCATCCATTGCGAAGATATTTTTATTACATAGAAAGAGCCCACATACTAGTATCAGATCGAGAACGTATCACAAAACTAAATCTTAGTCCATAAAAAACCTTCCCTCAAAAGCGAAGACCTTCCAAGAGTGGGTCTAATATAATGACAAATTCCTTTAGTTTCTTAATTATAGAAAACAATAGCTTTTTTGCAAGTAATCTATCATGTTATTGAAAAAGAAAATGCAATGTTAAGATTAAGTATAGAAAGCTTCTAATGTATGATGTAAAGCAAAGTAATTAGTTTCTCGTTACTAAAACTAAACTAGGAGGATTTATAATATTAAACTGTACCTCTTGTTGATGATTTTCATAATTGGATGTTTGTTGTCCTTGTTGGCCAACCAAGCGCTTAAAACAAAGAATCGAAATTTACAAGAAATAATCTATTTTTTTATTTATTTTACTGCAATTTGATCTTCATAATCAATTTTCAAACGTTGTAATACACGTTCA
The DNA here is from genome assembly GCA_905250115.1 of Adineta steineri. NCBI lineage: Eukaryota > Metazoa > Rotifera > Eurotatoria > Adinetida > Adinetidae > Adineta > Adineta steineri. The sequence goes on from CAJNOI010000191.1 coordinate 16,796, forward strand.
GCTTTTGTTTGTTGTTGTTGGTAATTATTAATTTCAATTTCATACTGTTGAATTTGTCGACGGGCTTGATCTAATTCAGTACGAATCTATTAACAAAAAAATTATATTTCTTCACTGAATATCATTTTTTTCGTTTACTTTATTTGTATCATTATTTTGTGGTAACGATGAATTTAGTTGCTGTAAAAACATGTTGTTAAATTATAAAATAATATTTTTTTTTGTTTGTATTCTTACTTTTCGTAATGAATCAATTTGTTCTTGAAATTTTCGTTCTCGTTCTTTATATTCATTTATTTCTGTTTGTAAATTATTCGTATTTAAATATGTACTTGACATTCCAGATGTTGTTCTGTCTAAAGCAGAATCAATAGATGTTGATGTTTGAATACTTTGACCAACAATGGGTGTTGTGAATTTATCACGTATATCACCATGATTTTTACTACTATTTAATTGTAATGATTGTCGAAGTAATTCATTTTCTTTACGAAATTTTTCAAGTTCTTCTCGAAATGCACGTCGTTCATCATCATAATCAAAATTATAAACCGTTGGAAGACCATCACTTTGCGTTGATTGAGAAAAAACACTTGAAAAAAAAATGAAAAAAATTTTTCGAGGCCAAATATTTGTCATTTTGAAAATAAAAATATGTACAATGTAAGAAAAGAACTTTTGTAATGAATTCTCTTTACAATACTTATTATCAAATAATCCCTACTTTACTTTTAGAAAATAAGAAAAACTTAAGATATACCATCTGAACATTATCGAATTGAATAGTACCTAATTTTATTACTATGAATCGATAATTACGTACAATAGATAAAAGAAAAAATAATGACCTTGAAAAATAAAATAAAGAATTTTTTAATTTGTTTTCTCAACAACTATTGGTAATATGAATTTATTATGTCATTTATTCAAATAACGATAAATCATATAGTTTTGTTCAATAGAGAATGATATCATTCAATAGGGTCATTGACATCGATTAAGATATGTATACTTAAATGCTATTAACTCAGAATATAATCATATTAACATACCGTCGACGAAGTTGTTCAATTTCACTTTCTAATTGATTTACATAAGTCTAAATAGATGAAAATGAAATGACAATAATAAATTTTGAAATAATCTTACTGTTCGTGTTGTATTTTCATTAGTATTTGTCGTACCCGGTTGATGTTGTTCTTCAAGGAAATAAATACGTAATTTTAAATTGAAATTTTCTCGTTTGAGATCTTGAACTTCCTAAAATAATATATTCATTAATTAGAAAGATTTTTTCAAAATCGTTTTCATCTAACCTCCTCTGCCATCTTGTGGTTTATCTCTGAAGTGTTATACTACCACACCGAACACATTATAGATATAAAAGCATGCACATATACATTGAGATATCTTCTCTATTCTTCTCTCTCTCTCTCTCCTCCTCCTCCTCTCTCTTTCTCACGATCGGCGAATGCATGATACATGATATAGCGAGGCCAATAAAACCACCGATATCAAGCGTAAAAATACCTTTGTTGTTCGTTGAAAAGGAGAAAACGAGGTAATATGACATAAATATATGTATATACACATATATAGACATCCACGATAAAAGAAGAAAAGGATGGAATGTGTCAATATATATTTTAAAAGGAGGAAAAAAAATTTCATATGAAAGAATTTAATCTGTCATTTACAGGGTCATGCGAAACGATTAGTATAGAGAAGAAGAAGAAGGATTTAAATATACATCTATCTTTCTTTGCATTTTCATAGTCCTTCATCATATTTTATGTCAATATAAAAATATTGAAATTTTTTTTATCGATATCTAATTAAAGTTATGATTTGTAGTTATTTATTTCTTTGAAAAATATTGATCTATTTATTATCCTTCAAATAATATCACATGAATTTTTGCTTTTTTTTCTTTTCTTTTTCTTTTCCAACTAAATCGATTTATGAAAGCTTCTTATCAATTTTCTTTTTTTTTTCAACAACCATCTATAAATCCTTTCTATCATAAACTTAACAAAGGAATGTAATAATCATTAAATAGAAATTCTCATTCTTACTCCATCTTAAGAATATCATAAAAGACAATCAAACTTTAAACTTCATTCAATTACATGTGATTGTTGATGTCCTTTTAGCAAATGTCTCGTTTTTTTTTCGTGTGGTTTATAAAAAACAAGAAAACTTTCATGTCTGATAGTTTGTCAGTAAGTAAAACAGAAGGTATTGTAAATTCATAAAATTGTTTGTAACTAGTAGAATAAAACTATTCTACGCATTTTTATGTTCTATAAAATTTGATAAATACTATCGTTATAAAAAAAAACAAATATACTTTGGACTTATCTCAGCTTAACAATAATTTCGTAGAATTACTATTAAGTATGCAACAAACAATTTTATGTATTTCATAGAATTGTTTTTTGTCATATGAACTCACTAGTTTTGATTTGCATTTCAATTGATCTATGCAACAAATCATGATAATAATTACAGATTGAAAGAAGTATTCTGTATATAATCAAGAAATTTGTTTAAGTATGGATCAGCAATTAGATGAATATCAGACTTGTCTATTTTATTTAGGTTTTAACAAAATTAGGCATGCACTGGTCCTATAAAGTCGATGACAAACATGAATAATTTTTACTATGTAAAACACCCAGTCATTTAAACTCACTATCGATCAGACTATACAACGGTATTGTTAAACTTTGAAAAATAAAACGGTAAAAAAGGATTCGGGGTGACTGGTAAAAAAAAGCGAAAACTTCCGATGTTTTACCAGTCACCCTCAGTCCTTTTTTCTTCCCCGTCTTATTTTTCAAAGTTTAACAATAGCGTTGTATAGTCTAATCGATAGTGAGTTTAAATGGCTGGGAGTTTTATATAGCAAAAATTATTCCTCTTTGTTATTGACTTTATAGGACTGGTGCATACCCAAATCGAAATAAGGCTGATTTCAAAGAAGTGATGATTTACAGTAGTCGAAGCATTTAAATATCGAGATAGCTATCGAAACTCATAAGTTTAGACTGCATCCACCAAAATCATCGTACTCAAAGATTATGAGAAGTCCCCATGACATTTTGATTCTTTAGTCTTGAAATGGCTAATCAGTGTTTATTTCAAAGTTGCCAACGAGCACGGCATAACTACCATTTCAAATATTTCTTACAAAATCAGATATCAATAACCTTGTCGGGCTGATCTCTTGATCAGTCGAACTCTACAAAACTTAATTTTTGAGAAATACTCGGCGTAGTATATATATATGAAAAGCTAATATTCATTTATTGAATGATTTCTACAATATTAAAAAGAAAATATCTTTTGTTCCAATAGCTTATCACTCGTTCCTGTCAACGGCTTAAAAAATCATTGAAATCCGACTACTATTCATCAATTAAATATGCTATTTCTTTACTATTATTGATGCACAAATGTTTGCTATTTTCATTCATATGACTTCAATAAATGTTGTTTTAACGTACTATAATCGATTTTACGAGAGAAAAACGATGTCCTTTATATTTCAATGAAGGATTAGGTATAAGAATTGTATTAGATTTAATTTCATACATAACATATCATATTCCGAAAATATATTTAGAATTTGAAATAAAAGTTCATCTAGTATTTCATAGTCCACAAAAAAAATGAGAGTGATCACTTAGATGATCAGATTAACGTACTTATACTAAATAAATCTAAGAGTTAATATAAACAATGAACTACTATATTTAGTTTTATTAGTATGATAAGAAGTAAGAAGGATTTTATTGTTCACCTGAGAAAATTATTTGAACTAATTAGAAACAAAAATATAAGACAAAACTTTGATCATTTAGAAAATCAATTACATACTTTATCATAATCACGAACTGTTAATGCTGGAGTTGAACCAAGTTCAGATAATGGTGTACTTGTATTTGGAGTTTCTGGAACTATTAATAGGCGATTGTCGATATAAAATTAAAATAATAAATAGTAATACCTTCTGATTCACGGGCATAGGTCATGTCTGGAGTAGTATTATCCATAATGATAATACTTAATTATGGATCACTAGAAAAAATTATTACAATGAATTACCGCTCGTTATAATCGATCGATTGTTGCTAATAACAACCTCATCATCGTACGTTCTTAGTTGCTGTATTATTAATTATTTAAAAAGATAATATAGATTTTTGTAATATTAAAACGGATGTATTTCTTTTTTCTTCTTTAAAGAGATTTTATAAATATTCTTTTATGAATAGACTAGATGGCGCTATTTTGCAATTTATTCATTTTATGATATTACTAAACAAATGTATTATTCATTTATATCGGTACTAAAAAAATGTTTGAAATCTATAATATAGAACATTTTTGTATACTTTCAATAAATATGTTCTCTAAAGAAAAAGGTGATAGATATTCAAAGAATCTTACCTGTGTACTTGTGTTAATATCTGTATATCTTTAAATATCATTTACATTCATGATATTCGTTATCTGTTGGGGTTTCTATTTACTTGACGGATATACTTTTTCATTTGTGTCACATATTCGTTTTTTTCTGTTGTAGTTAAAAAAAGAACAACAATGGCAATACGACTGTTATGCTTTTTCTTTTTTCCTTTGGCATCATTATCGTTGTCGCCTTGTATAAAATACTATCATATCCTTTCTTAGCTTGGAATGGAAGTCAGAGAGAACAAAAAAAGGCAGGTAAGAAGACAACACACAAAATAAAACATGTGTCTGTAATGAAGTTTAATAAGCTGATTCAATATCTTATTGAAATATTTTGTACAAGAAAGAATACAATGATTTATTCTAAAAATATTTCTCAATTATAATCGCGATGAAAAAAACAAGTTTATTTCAAAATCGGAATATCTAATTATACAATATAGTAAAGAACGCTTGTTTACTTCAGAAGTAATTTAATACGAGATTGTTTTCTATTCCCAGACAGATGTACAGTAAAGTTGTTCAAGTGATTTCAAGATAACTCGAACTGTTTGACCTATAGAATCTATAGCGATTGACCATTGATAAAGCATTATTTTAACTTCTTCATTATTATTTAAATCAACTGTTGGAACAGTTGATGTCGATAAATTCTTTCTTGTTTTTTTCATTTTTGTTTGATTTCTATCTGTTGTGAATTGTTCCTAGTAGAATTGAAAATATTTATTAAGAAAAATAAATTTTTGTTTATATTACCATTGTAACTCTATTGATATTATTTATAATAATTTCAATTAATTGATCAAATGTTGTTGGTTTATCTTGTTTCATTTCTTGAATAATATTATTCAATGGTGTTAATGCTTGTTGTGTTATCATATTAAATAAATAATTATCATATCGTTCAGATTTACTTAAAACTTTTACAAATTTATCAGTAACATTTTTTAATGTTAAAAATATTCTTTCGATTATTTGAATATTTAAATTTGGATTTAGATTT
>CAJNOI010000191.1:22377-66559 GCA_905250115.1 Adineta steineri
AAAAAAGAAATTTAGCCGATGAATGTAGAAAAACTATCATTCCTATGTTTAATCGAATAATAAAACTGCAGGTATCGCTCTTTTTACAGTGCATTTTTATGAAGATATTTTGACATAGAAAACACTTATCTGTAGTACTAAGTAAAATATTTATAAGTATCTATTATTCATTGCTTTTAGGTGCTTTCATATAGATAGTAGATGGAACAAGCTAAAAAATACATGAAATCTCATGTATGGAATGAATAAGTAATTAAGAATGTTAGTTGTTTTCATAAATAATGAAGCTTTAAAAATGAACAAAATTATTATGTGAGAAAAAATAACTTCGAGCAAACAACATGTTGAGAATATGTTAATCAATAAAAACCCGTGAGGCTTTAATCTCAAATGACTTCATGTGCACCCAGACAACATGCAATAGCTTCAGAGCTTTATTAATCATTTCCATTAATAATTGCTTCAATAAGTATTTCATTCCATTAGATAAAATGAGTTTTTACGTGACATATGATTCTTCAACGAAGGAAAAGATGAACTCGAAAAATAATTAACAAAGAACTCGTACGAGAATTATCTTTTTATCTACCAAATAGAAAAGAAAAATAACAAAATCTCGCAGTATAAACGTTAGACTTTAGACAATGTGTTTTTTACTATCAAGAATTTCATTGTGTGAAAAATCAATAGAGATTGAAAACAATGAAGGAATTTTCGGGATAGTATTATCATGAAAAGAACTAATCTAATCTATCTATAAGATTTCTATTTATAATCTTATATTTGACTGTAAATTGATTGTATAATGGATATACAAAAATAAATACTGTATTTCATAATTAAGATTCATTTTCTTTGATTGCGCATATTAATCATGATTAATACTCAATCAAGATAATTCATGAATACAAACTAATATTAACAAAAGAGCAAATTGTTTCCTATACAAAAACTTATTTTTTCAAGGTTGAAAGTATTTTTTATGTCATATAAATAGTAATTGACTGCAGATTTTTAGACTAAGAATGAATAATTACAAGTTAAATATAGATATATGGGTAGGATCTTTCTAATCAGCATAGTTTTCAGTATATAGAATTACGGCGAGGTACTCAAACAAAAAGAATTTACAGTATATAACTCTGTTTCGTACAGCATTTCCGATGTTAATTGTAATTATGTAGAAGCATTAGTTAATAAATATTATGCGAAATATACATCAAGATGTTATTGTGACTATTGAGACGAGATTTTCTATATTCTTGCTCATGTACATGAGCTTCTGCTTTCAGAATTTAAGTTTATAATAAAGCGTTTAGTTTTCATAGACTTTAGTAATCGAGATAAAGAAAAATAATTTCTAAATATAAGTCCTTCTTTTGACAGTCAAAATATTACTGAATGATATAAATAACAAAGTTTAAAATACTCTAGATGATTTCAATAACTTATAATCCATTACAAATATAATGGATGTTATATCATAGATATACTAGTCAATTAAACCAATAATTAGAAGAAAAAATATTTATTTACAATATAAAAATTACTAAGACGAATCGTATCCATTGACGAGCAATTATGTTAGAGAAATAATTGTCTTCGATTAGGAATTTTTGCTTTACTTATTTTATATTATAATAATAATATTGAAGAAGATATATGAATTCAATACGTTAGTCTTATAAGAGAATTTTTTTGACAAGCTTTTCCTAATGAAGTATTTCAAGTCCATATTATATCAGGTTTCAGTATCTTAGTTTCATCTAGAAGAAACTATAGGATGTCTAATCATAGTTTTGAGCAGAAATGGCGTTCTAAATGAGCAAATAGGAGTGTAATACAAAACTATTTAAAAACAAAGTTTTTTTTTATGAAGCTCAATCTTACAAAGAACATGAGAAATATTGTAAAGGAAATTTTCTTTTTAGTAATCTAAATGAGCAAAAAGAAAGACGAAGATAATAATTAGTATTTTCTTCATTTTTCAGTTAATATCCTATATATATATACGGATTTTCTGATGTATATGCTTCGATGAACTGTAATAATCAATTTTTATTCAAAATATAATTAGCATAGCAAACTAGAAATAGTTTTTTCGAATCAAATTTCATAATAATAATGTTTGAGTGTACAATTTACTGTTAATGACTGAACTCAGTTTATTATTGCTCTAATGTATATAATAAAAAGGCAAATCGGACAGAATAATATAGAGTGTAAAACACTTCTATTCTATTTATAAAGATTTAGTTACTTCTTTAATTATACATTTCAAGTGCATTTTTTTTTACTTTAAGTATTTGGGAGTGTTTTACCATCATTAATAACAATAATAAGTAATATCATATCTGTATATCGAGTACGTCAAACAAATCGTCTTGCATCAAGTTTTATATTACCATGTCGTCGTCGAACAGATGATACTCGTCGGGTTTTACTTGTTATTACCGTTGAATGTTTATTTGCTATTATAAATTCATGGTTTAGTGATATATTTCTTTCACTTATTTATTGTAAGAGAAAATTATATGCTGATGATGATTGTCCAGAGTTTTTAAAAAAAAGTTATACATTATTAATTATGTCTGATATGTTTAATTCTGTATCAAATATTATTATACATTGCTTATGTGGTAAACATTTTCGAAATGAATTATATCATATGTTTCAACCAATTTATCAAATAATAAAAGTTTGCTTTCAAAATATATGCTGTTGTTATCTTCAAATACATTTTCGACGACATAATCGAAATCCTCAAATATATTATAATGCTTCTATAACAACAGATACTAATTTAGATAATTTAGATTCTGAATCTGTCTTTTTAGACATAGAACCATCACCAACATTAGTAAAAAATTCTTGTTGTTATTGTCGATGGTATTTTAATCGGCAACCATTAATATCTTCTCGACAATGTTTATCAAATATATCAAAAGAATGTTTACAAAAACATCGTATACCTTTTGGAAGTCAATATCAATCATTAACACAACGTACACATGATGCAAGTAATTCAATGAGACTTTATTTTCCACAAAAACAAGAAATAGTATCATCAGCAGTGAAAACAAAAAAATCGTGTTCATCATCTTCACGATAAACAATATTTTCATCGTTTTTATTTATTAAGTTTTTTGTTCCTCTTGCAATAAATTGTTTAAGCATAAAAAAAAGTATAGCGTGCATGCTCAAGTAATTTTTTCTTTTATAGTTGTCGCTCGAAGAATATAAATAAATGAATAAAGAAACAGTAACATATATTCATCAATCACTGTCAAGAAACCATTTCATACTGTAGAAGTAAATGGCAGCATTAAAACACAGAACGAGAAAAAATTTTTTTTATTCTTTAAAGTTTCTTTTTTAATATATGTTGAAGCCATATAGTATTCGATCTAGCTTTTCTCAGGTTTGTTCTAATTATAAATGGAAAATGTCGTTGATTCTTTTATATACTTTATATGATAAATTTATAAACAAGAATTCTTTCAATATCTCAAATTTTACATGAAAAAAATGGCCTTAATACAATTTAAAATGCTAGATAAAGAAATTTACAGGACTATTTTATACGAAGAAAAATATTTATCACCGAGTTTTCAGTTATAAAATAATTTTTCCCACCTACTAGTAGTTCTTCACATAAATCGGTTCCTTTTTGAAGTTAAAGAGCGCGTTTTGTTAATATTTTTTTAATCTACTAAACTAAAATGTATATAAAAACATATTGTATCGAGTGATTCAGTTGAATTATCTTGTTCGCTTTAAATATTCACATATCTATGTCAAACAACGAACAAACAATTCAATTTCCTGTTGCCCTTAAACCATTACTAACCGATTTTGTTGTTAATGTATTACGGGAACGAATTCCATCAGATCAATTATCTTCATATGCTGTTCAATATTTTTCTGAAAGACAAAATCTTAAATCATATATACCAACAAATGATGATCAGGAAGAACAAACAGGTATATTTTTAACTAATCAAATAAGTGGTATGTCTCAAAAAAGTGATGATAGTACAAACAATGAAAAACAACGACGAAAATCTGTTTGGGGTGGTTCACCGGTATAATAAACAAACAAATAATTGAATATATATATATATTTTATTTTTATTTAGGATCCAGATCGTGATTTAACAAATAAAGTTGTTATGAAAAGTCCTGATGTATTTGAAAAATTATGTAAAATGGTACAAGATACGGTTATATATGTTGGTGATGATCCATCACTTGTTAAACAATTCGTAAAATATTTAACACCAAAAAATGTTATTCAAAATGAAGAAATTATTCGACAAGGAGATGAAGGAGATTATTTCTATTGTATTGAATCTGGTAAATATGATGTACTTGTTAATGGAAAAAAAGTATCCGAACTTGATAATAAAGTAATTCATCAATAATTTATTTCAAAATTTATAAAATAAATTAATTTAGGGATGTTTTGGTGAAATTGCATTACTTTACAGGTATTCATATTTTTTAGACAGAGTACTGAGTATTATATAATTCTTTTAGTCAACCACGCACAGCTACTGTAACAGCTAGAACCGATGGAAAACTTTGGTTAATTGATCGAGATACATTTTCAACATTAACTGTATCATTTGCTATAAAACAACGTGAAAAATATTTAAAATTTCTTCATACAGTTAATTTTATTCAAATATTTTATTCACGTGGTTGGTTAAATGAAAATCGTTTAGAAGATTTAGCTGATGCACTTCGACCACGTTATTATTTAACAAATCAAATTATAATTGAACAAGGTGATATCGATGCATATGAAATGTTTTTTATTGAAAATGGTTCAGTTAAAGTAACACGAAAAGAAAAAGACGGAACAATACGTGAATTGAAAATACTTGGAACAGGAAAATGTTTTGGTGAATTAGCATTACTTGAAAATAAACCACGTTATGCAACAGTTACTGCACTTGAAAAATGTCGTTTAGCAACATTAGATGCTACATCATTTGAAAATTTACTTGGAATTGAATTAAAAACTAAACTAAAAGAATTTATTGATAAAGAATATGCTACAGGAACATTAGATGATAATACATCTCAAATAAAAAAATAAGAGAATTTCTTTTGTTTGTTTTCAGATTATTTTTTTCTAGTAGAAATAAATGTCAGAAAGATATCGAAAAAGGTAATATTTAAAATATTATTTTAAATTAACTTTCTTGTTACATTCAGACGTCCAAATGATTTAATGACTGTTAAAGAAGCGGCTCAGATTATTGAAAATGCTTGGTGTCGACATCGTGATAAACAAATGTTTCGATTGTTGAAACATGCTGTATGTGCAGCTGAACATGCTCTATCAGATAATATTCTTCGACGAATAGCACCACGTGAAGCTGAACTATTACGTGATCCTAGTATGAATGTAAAAGTGAAATTTCGGTAAGTATTTATTAACTATCGAAGAAATAGATGAATCATTATCTTTTTCTAGTTTTGGTGGCACGGAATTTCCTCCGGTGATTTATTTTAAAATCTATGTACGTAATTTTAATGGTGCTCTTCCAAAATATGTTCATGGTAAAAAAATAATTAATGCCGATATGAACGTATGTTTTAACTACAACATTAAATTAAACATATATTTATTGTTTTATGTAGAATAGGCTCGTGTAGCTGCATGTAAACAAATGGGAAATCGAAAATTTTATGAACAAATGCTTTCTGATTCATTGCATGGCTCTGATGGACGAGCATCACATGAAATTGATGTTGTTACATTAAAAGATTATATGCAAGTAAGGATTCAAAAAAAACAAGTATTCATTTTTTTCCTTTTAATTAATTATATCTTAGTATTCAAGTTTACTTGATGAATTACCATCATATCTTGGTGGAAGAGCAAATCATTGGCGACGGCTAAATCTTGAAGGTTAGTTTTTTGTTTTATTATCGATTCATTTCGTTATTTCTTTTCATTAGATATTCCAAGATACACAATCTTTTATGATATTATGAGTTATATGGAATCCGGTAATATCACATCTGATTTACGAGATAAACTACCTATTCTACTTATTCAACCCTATTCTTCATCTGTACAATTACAACATATCGAATTACTCAAACAGATTAAGTATAGATCAAAAAAAACATATTTTTATGATTATAATTCGATTATATAGATCAACACCAGTATCACGAACAAGTCGTACGAATTCTACATTTACAAAAAAAACATCACCAAGTGCACGTCGTTCTCGTCGTGCTGTTGAGAATGCATCAAAAATGCGTGAATCTTATTTAAAAACAGTATCGGAATCATTACCAACAACTTTAATTCTTCAATATGAACAACAAATAGCAACAAATACAACTGAAAATGACCAATTAAGCAGTGGAATTAATGATACATTTATGAGTAAAGATGAATTTAATGATGGTGAAGTTGATGCTCTTTATGCATGGACTGAAAAACTTCAATGGAATGATGATTTATTCAAAACAGATCGAATTCCAACAGCTTAACTAATAACAAATTTTCTTTTTCTCTTTACATATTTAATGCTTTCTATCATGTCTGAAATGAGATCAGAAAAAAATAATAATTTTACACTTGAATGTGCGAATTGAACAAATGAATGATTGATGTCATGCATAATATACAACAGCTCGTCTCCTTCCTTCTCAACGTCATATGAGATGAGTCGATTAGGCGATTAATTTAGTTACATAGAGAAGTGAAATAGGATCAAATATATAAAAAATCTAACCAATAGATATTCGAGTAAGAGAGAGAAAAAGAGTGGATTAGTCAAATAGATCAATTAGATTAATGTGTGAAATAACTGAATAATCTTTATCATATCTATCATTTGAAAATACGTAAGACAGTCAGTTAGATGTATGAAACTAACATGATTGAATATACAAATCGAAATAAAATGGAAGAAACAACTGCAAGAGTATTTGCTCGTTTACATCATATGAAAAGTGTATTATATAAAACAATTAAAAGTAAGAATATAGATCTTATCTTAAAACTATACAAGATTTGGTTTACATATCTTTATAAAAGATTAGTTTTGCACTATGTAGATATTTTACGATAGGAGAAGACAAATTCGTATAGGACTTTACTACTATATAGTAAAGATTGGTGAAAGTAGCACTTAACATACGAATTGAGAGTAAAATGAAACTGATACAATTCGATGAATGATATGTTTAAAGTAATGAAACATTATCTTCTTACAACGAGAATCGTTCGTTTCCTAGAGGTATATTCACGGCAGGAGATCAGTATGTTTAGCGAATCGATTATAACTAAATAAAATCAGTAAATGTTCTTTAGAAATCTATAATTTTTCTTTCTATTTTAGAAACACCTAAATTTTGTGGTGGTATTACAAATCGAAATGGTACATATTGTTCTCCAACAAGTTATATTTCCACGACAGATAATGATGATGATGATGACAACTTATATGATCCGACAATTACATTAACTAATGTAAGTTATTGTTTGAAAAAAAAATTCTACTATAGTATTTTTTTCTCTTTCTAATAGATTACATCTGATGATACGATTTCATCTATCAGTGGAGATTCATTAGATTCTGGTGTGTCTGCATTGAGTGACTTTTCACACTGTTCATTATTATCGTCAACATCATTGCTTCATCGTTCAGTGACACTACCACAATCATGTCATTTAAGGTGTGATCCATCCGTAATCAATTATGTTTCACATAATCTATTGACCACCGATTGTTCGGAATGTTTTCTTAATGAAATTGATGAATCATCATCTTCAACGCAATTACCATTAGCTGAAAGTAGTCGACGTTTTATTTATGAAAATGATCCAACTATTATTGCTGATGATGAAGATGAACAGATCGGTCCATTAACATCTACATTAGTCGATCGTTGGCATGTTGTAACGAAAAGTTATTCGGCAATATTTCGTCAAGATTTAACTGTACGAAAAAATGAATTAGTACAAGTGCTTCGTTGTACACATCCGCACTGGGTTTGGGTACGAAATGAAGAAAGTGAAGAAGGTTATGTACCACAAGATTGTCTCGCAACTTCATCATGATCGTTTAAATGAACTAAAAACATCTTTTTTTTAAACTCGTAAATTGTATAAACATGAAAAATAGTATATTATCGATGTTTTAAAATATATAAATTTGATTATTCAAATAGTTTTTTCTTCTGAATTTCTAGAAAATTAATAGAAAGTGACACCATTTATGATAAGGAAGAGAACTGAAAGACTGATCATGTTGATCAGATTATTCTACGGTTATCGATAGTAACTGTGTTACAATCAGTTCGGTGTCTATCATCTTTAGAATATGAATGGTTTGTAAGAAAGAAATATGAAAAGATAATCATTGTTATTCATATTATACCGTACTGCCTGCCTAAGAATATTGACGCGTTAGCAGGGGTGTCCCGAAGTCCAAAACATTGGGGGGCCGTCAATGAATTTCGCGAGATTTTTTTAAATGTCTCAAAAATATTCCAAGCATTTTTGTAATTTTGCAGAAATTTTGGAAGATTTTCAAGATTTTTTTAAAAAATATCTTCAATGTATCCACAATTTTCAAAAAATTTTCAGCATCTTCTGAGTTTTTTTTAGATTTTCAAGATGTTCAAAAAAATTTCAATGATTTTTTTTAAAGTATATAAAAAATTTTGAAATTTTTTCGAGATTTAAAAAAAATCGCGATGTTTCTTGCAAATTTTTTCATAAATTTCAAGATTATTTCTAAAACTTTCCGAAAATGTTCATAAACTGGTGAGCAAAAAAAACAAAATTTTCTAAGATTGGGGGGCTATCGCGGCCCCAAAGGCCCCCCATCTGGACACCCCTGCGCGTTAGTAGCCAGATGAGTTGATGATACAGTTATTGAAAAATTTTTGAAATCTATATGACCAGTTAAAATATTATTTGATCAATACTTTTCCCTATTTTTCTGTTACATGTTAGTAAATACTGATGAGAATGAAACAACAAAATATTACAATAAATTCGATCAATTTAATTGAACATCAATAAAGAGATGTTTCCACTTTAACATGATCATTTGTCACATATGTTAATATGTCATAATCAATTTTCATGTTATATAAAAATTCTTCTAGATATTCGTTATCACTACAGATAAAATTTAGTCAAATAAGATTCGATCATTTGATTTCCATCATTACAGATTCTATTGAGAAGTAAAAATGTTAGAAATAAATCAAATAAAAAATTTCATGCTCTAAACAACACACGTCAAAAACTGATTAATAATATCCACGCAATGTATAGAAAATAGTTTACTAAACGCTTATATTCAAGTTTTCTTTTAATCTTTTCGCCATGTGACTTCGTACGTGTTAATATATATATATCGAGATATATACACCCACGTTTATTACAGCACTATTTTTGTCTGTCCTTCGAAACAATAACGATCCTTCCTTTTTTTACAATGTCAAATGACGCATGCGTCTAGTAATTGCGTAAGTTATGTGTAATCGAAATATATAAAAGAACGGATGTGTTTGTTTTCGAATAAAGTAAAACGTCGATATGGCTGATGAAGGTTCTATTCAAAATTTAGAAGTTGAATGGCGTGATTTTTTAGTAGAATTTCATGCAAATACCGAAGAGGCTAAACAACGAATACAAAAAGTAAATAAATGACTTTTTTATGATAATATAAAATGTATATTATTTAAAGGTTGATCTTTTTCCTGATAAAAACATCGTTTGCTTTGTTCTTTATAAGACTTTTTCACCAGAAGAATGTCAATTTCTTATTGATTCAATAGAAAATATCGGTAATTATTTAATCGAAATATATTTTATTTGACTTTATAAAAAAATAGGTTTCAATAAACTTTTATACGGAGGAAATTATCGAACAAATACACGGTAAATATTTCATAAATTACAAAATAGAGTTTTTTTATTCATTTATATTTAGAACACAAATAGTTCAAAAATCGCTTGCAGATGAATTTTTATTTCGTGTACAAGGTATAATTTCTATTTAAATTAAAATATATATCTGAAATAAAATTTTTAGATTTTCTACCAAAACAATGGCCTGGAAAAGATAATACATCAAATTGGGATTTAATGAATCTTAATGAACAAATAAGAATTTGCAGGTATAATATGATAAGAATTTGAAAGTTAAAATACGGTATAATTCATGTAGATACGAACCTGGTCAATATTTTGCTCCTCATTTCGATGGAATCTACAAACGATCTTATCAAGAACAAAGTCAGTTGACAATTATGGCATATCTTAATGATTCATTTACTGGTGGTCATACAAATTTTCTTGATGAAACTACTAAACCACCTGCACTTACTCATGCATTAAAACCCGAAACTGGTATTTGGTTTTATTTCTAAAAAATTATCTTATTTTGATGAGAGCAAATTTTTTTAGGAATGGTTTTAATCTTTCAACATGAAATTTTTCATGAAGGTGAAGCCGTAATAACAGGGAAAAAGTATATTATGCGTAGGTAAGTAATTCAATAGATTAATTTTTAGTAGAGATCAATTCGTTTTTTTATAAATAGTGATGTTGTATATAAACGATTGTTAAGTGGACCAATGTCCAAAGAAGAACAAGAAGCAAGAGATTTACTTGCGGCAGCTGAACGTCATGAAGATCAATCAAATCATGAAGAAGCTACGAAATGTTATCGAAAAGCATTTAAATTATGGCCAGCTTTAGAAAAAGAATAAAATAAAAGACTAAATTTTTCATAGAAAATTATTCAACAATAAATTTAATAAATGTGAATTCTTATCTAACATTTGTCATTTATCTTTCGTTTTAAATAAATATTTTTTTTATTAGTTCTGTACATTTCTATTTGTTAGCTAATGACATAAGCAGTATATTTTATTTACCTTTGAATAGTGAACTATTTCATAGTGAGAGTATTTGAACAAAAAAAAAGAGATTTGTTTTTAGTTCTATCATAACTTATTTTCGTTTTTGGTATATTGACGTATAATACGTATTAAAAACAAAAATAATGCTTCGTCAGAGCATGCATCATTTATTTTGATAAATGAATATGTGCTTTAGTTTGAGTCATCGTTATACGTATGATGTTAGAAAACTAAAACAACACCACCACTGCAACGTGCTTGAGTATTATCAATCTCTAAAGATTACAGAAATAGATTCTTTTTATTATAATAAAAGTAAATACAATAAGAGAAGCACTTGTTAATTCAAAGGCATTCATCGTTCAGTTTAATATCGATGAAAAAGGTTCTATTTAGTTTGTTATTGTTTATAATGATCGTATTGAAGTAACGCATTCTGTCTGTATGTCTTCATTTTAATATTGATGGCATTGATGACCTTGTATTTGAAGGATTTTCTTCATGTATAGATTGAACATCATTACATGTTAGTAGTGATACAGGTACAATTCTTGTGAAGTCTCTTATTAAATACATTATGAAAATTCAATACTAGATAAAGAGAATCAAATTAACATGGTATTGAACAATAAACTAATCGTCAAAAACCAAAACGAGAAATAACACTAATTGTTCATATAGTAAATTAGAACAGTGATATTGCTTTGAAAATATTCTATTTAGTTATTAATTGTTCATGAAGTGCTAGATATATAATGTTCGTGATAATAGTATTGAAATATCATGATCAAAAATTCAACTTACATATTACATATAGACAAATTAAAAATCAACAGAATGGACCAGATGTATAGTTATCGTTGTCAATAACAGCCTCATGTTTTGCGATGCACTACCAAAATACCTTTCTCTAAATGAAGTGGAGCACCAAAATCTCGCTCATCAGCCATTGAGATCTCCCAGACTAGCTTTTCCCATGAATCCATTGTTGATGCCTATAATTCTAATTTAACTTATATAATTATACCAAAACTAGCAATAAATACACTTAATAAACAACTTCTAGCTGGATCAGCATCTGTATTTATATGTAGATAATTATTGTGTCACACATAGTTCGATTGATAATGTTTGTTCATATGATATTAGGTACAGATGTAAGTGTTAAAGTGGATTATAAACCAATAAAAAAAGTCACTGATATCCAAAGTTTTATTTCTAAAACATATCTTATTAATATGAAATTGACTAAAACTATCTTTAACATTCGATGAAAAGATTCGTAGCTAAATTAATATTATTTGATTTACAATTAAAAGAAAAAGATTCTGATTGTTACTTTACAAGCAAAAAGTGAATGTCACCTACCACATGAACATACTATTGAATAATGAAAAGATACAAATTTAACTTCGTATACCGATCGCTTTTATGATATATTATGCAATCAACTATATATATATATATATGTATGTTATAACCTAATAAAAAATAGATGTCTATCGTCTATTCTAGTAAATATAATGCTGTTTTGTATTCTAAGATAAAATATAAAATGTTGGATTCAAATTCAACTAGAGGTTTGAATAGGCAATGAAATATGCTATTCCGCGATGATTTATGTAGATAAAAGATTTTTTTAATAGCTAGAATTCATACTATAATAGAAATACTAATATTGAGCCTTATATATTATCACACATGTGAGAATAAAGTGATCAACTGATTTGTAGGTTATATGCGAATGTGGATGGTGCTTTACAGGTACCCGAAGATTGTGTAGAAACTATTTTTGAATAATTTATTTCAACGAACATAAGCTTTCGAACACAATAAATAGTCGTTGCATTTTAAACATGTTTCTTTACCATAATACTTTTCTAGAATTTTAATATTAGTTGCATTCAATATGATAGTTTATTCGTTGTTCAACTTTTGAGTTAGAAATTTATTATGACTAATAAATCGAAAAACATACTATTTCTATAATTTCTCATGTTACGATTGACTATCATCAGAATAATAAAGTACAATTAACAGAAATGATCAGATTTGAAACTTTGATACCGTAAATTCATAGTTTATCAACAAGTAAGAATACTATTTTTAATTCTAAACTAATTTTCAATCGTAGATTTTGGTGATTGACTTGTAAATATACATAATATAAATTCGTTATTTATTTTACAAATCTTTCTGAAAGACAGATTTCATAGTATCTATTTTCCATCGAATTTAATGTAAATTGATCATCATTTTTCAAGTATATTGAAAACGATTTTCAACCGTATGGTTTGAATTTTTTGTTCATAAATTTTAGATATAATTGACGTTAAAATAATACGATTTTAATGTTTCATCATTCAATCGAAAGATGAAAATGATTCAATCAATTGAATTTGTATCTATCATTATTCAATATTCACTAATAATTATGTAAACATAATTCAAATAATTGTGATTAAAACAATACTTGTTTAAAACACAAACATTCATAGAATTATTTTGCTCAGTGATTCTAGTTGATCAACAAAATTAGACTTAAAAGATTATCAAAACTACATTTTCTAAAATTATTTTAATTATTTTTTATTAATTTAAATTTAGCATGAATGTCATCAATATATTTTTCTATAATATTTTTTTGCTTCATTAAAAGACATGACCAGTGTATATTTCAATGACATCATATTATGTTTTCTGCTTTTTTCATTTCTCATATAATTACAATCCTTATCAACCCACGCGTCATCTTATTGCCGTCAAGCATTCACGCATAACGTCCGCCTGTACGTTTTTGTTACAGTATAGCATTTATGAAGAAAAAAAACCGATAGTTGCATGTTTCTCTCCTTTTTCATTTTTTTTTTCAAAGTATCTACCTCTAACATAACTATATTTAGGCATGCTTGAGCGAACTCGCATTGCCCATTATACATGTATGTATATGAATTGCCTTCGCGATTTGATTTTTTTTGTGTATAGGTGTGATATCATAGTCATGCTTTTTTTTTGGAGGTTTTTACCTTTTTTTCGTAATTTTTTTCTGTCCGTCCGATAGAACATATACTTTTGGTTTTTCTTTTTTCTTCGGGAAAGAGAGATATGTATGTATAAGTTGTTTTCTTTTTTTTCTCTTCTCTCCTCTTCTCTTTTTTTCGATCAACAAAACACAACAAAGACGAAAAGAGAGGACGAGAGAGAGAGAGAAAAAAACGTAAAGAGCGAGTGTATTGGACCGTGTTTAGGAAAGAAATATTGTACACAAGACTCATAAGGAATTGGTGTTAATGAGAAGGATTACAATACAAAAATTCCTTCTTTTCTTTTCTAGATTAAGTCGTAGATTGAACTTTTTTTGTGTATAATAGCATCATGTCTCTGCGACCTCGACCATACGCATCTGTTAATCGATATGCAGTGTAAGTTTATTTGAAATTTTAAATAATATTATACTAAAGAGTATAAATTTTTTAGGCGAAGACCAACATTTATTCCACGACCAGCTGTTGTAGGTCCCCGACCCGCCGCAGGCGGTGGCATGAATGGTTTAATCGGTGGCTTAGCTTGTCCATTACTCTGTCTTGGTTGTCTAGCCGCATTATCCTTACTTGGTCTTTTTGCTACAATGATAGCAGCTGCAGCATATATGAGTATGTGTATAACTGATTTTAATATAAAAGTGTATTTCAATTCCTTTCGTATTTTTATTAGATCAAATCCAAAAACAAATTCGTAAAAATGCTTCAGGTGATGGTACAATGGTAGAACTCAATTTTATGGTTCTTTTCAGTGCTCTTCTCTGCTCAGTTTATGTATTATGTAAACATCGTCGAAGTGTTGCTAGCACCTGAGTGGTGAACGAACTATAAAAAATCTATTTAAACGTCGTTATACACATTTGAATAAGAAAAACGCATATTTTTTTTTGCAACACAACTATATTTTTCCTTTTTTTTATATTTTGCGCGCCAGAAAAACAAGTCTTTTTTTTTTGAACAGGTACAATCAGTTTTAATATAAAAACGTCAATCGTCGTCGTCGTCGTTATTATTACTTTTTCTTGAAATATAAAATAAAAATGCTGCTAAATTGTTTTTATTATTACACACATATCTACATTTGTTTGACTGATTTTCTGTCGCTTGTCTATTTTTGTCTATGAATTATAAAAACGAAAGATAAACAACAAAAAAAAAGGCCTTTCTATCTATACATATATTGTTATTCTAACGGAGATTAGACCAAGAATTATGTCTAAAAAATTTGAATAAATACGAAAAAGAGGAAAAGATACACGTTCTGTTCATTAAAACCAAATCAAATTAATGATTCATTCATATTAATAAATTCAATTAACTAATTTGCTTAGACACAATACAGTTCGATATTTTTATTTAACATTTATCTATTGGATTTTTTTTTCGTGTTCTGTCGAAACATCTACGATCATCATATTTGAGTTTTGCTATCAAGGACAATTCTCATATACGTGCTTGTATATTTCATAGAAGAAAAAACCTGCCGTTCTTTTTCATACGCGCATGCGCGTTTACCCTGCTACGTTACGCATGATATATTTTTTTTTGCATTTTCTTTTTTTGTCATATGTATACATACATATTCATCATGAAATACGGAGGCTGATGTGCATAACTTGTTTCTCTCTTTTAAAAAGGTTTCTTTTTTGTCGTCGACGTAGGTAAAATACTTTTTTTTCTATCTTATAAGTCATGCACATTGATGAGAAATATATTAGTTCCTCTCTTGTACTAAACACGAAGGAAAAAAATGCCGTCAACCATGACGTGAGTGTATAGGGATGCGTCTCCTTCAGATGATAGAATATAGATAGAAGGAGAGAGAGGGAGAGAGAAGCAGAGTGTGAAGAAATACAGTGGCGTATTTTTTTCAAACAATAATAACTATCGAGTGCTATATACTTGTGCATGTATGAGAAAGGAAAAGAGAGTGCATATGAGAAGATTCAGTATTGGCTATTTGTTTTTTTTAAAAGAACAAAAAATATTTCTCTATTTTTTTAATAAATCATTAAACATTCCTATAGTTTTTTAGATCGCTGGCCATCCTAAAATAACAAGATGCAGAGACGGTAAGTGTCGTAGCTTCGATATTATTTTATTATAATTCATGTAAAATGTCTGTTACTTTAGACCAGTAGCAGTAGCTCGACCAATGGTACGCCCCGCAGCTGGCGGAGCCGGTAAAATGGGTGGATTATTGGGTGGCTTAGGTGGTGCTATCACTTGCCTCTGTTGTTTATCGGCACTCGGTTTAATTGGCCTTTGGGTAACATTTATCCCATTCGTTGCATTCTTTAGTAAGTTATTTTTTGACAAAAAATTTTTGTTCTCTAATTAATTTCTCTCGTTTTTTCTTCTATTAAAATAGAATATGCATATGATCAAGATGTAAGAGCCTATGGTGGTAGCCCAAGCATCCAAAATCTTCAACAAATTGTTTTACTTCTGGCAATTTGTCTATTATCAATTCGTTTTGTCAAACGGCAAATGAATACATAAATCCATAAATCAAAAAGACTCTAATTTTTTTTGCATATCGAACTACAGTCGTTATCGTCGTCATCGTTGTTTTTTTTGTCAAATTTAATCCACATGAAAATGTATATGCGCGCTAAATAAACACAAAGAAATAGAGAGAAGAGTCGTCGTCGTCGTCATTATCACCATCATTATTTTAAAACAATCCCAACACCACAAAGTTTTACTCTTTTTTTAAGTCTCTATCTCTCTACAATTTTTTTGTCTTTATTCTTTTTCTATATAATATTTTTTTTTTGTCTATTGAACAAAGCACGCGTCCACATATATTGATCTTTTTGTATTTATTCAAGCTACTAAAGTATAAGCCAACAGTCTCATAAAGAAAGAATTTTATTTTAAAACAAAAAAGTTTACAGGAGGATGAGAAACAATACTCCGAGGAAGTTCGATATTTAAAACTGAAAACACTAGCAGAAGATAATTGATGATTCACATGATGCTATCAAATATGTTTACAAATTATAAGAAATTGTTTTTTATCAGTATGAAATACGTTGAAATTTCAGTATCATTTATCGTCATAGATATTTGGCATATTGATCATATACAATAATAAACAAATAAACCATTTCAACTGTTGATTGTTTTTCATCAATACATGACATATTAGTTTTTTACAAGATGACGTTGTTTTTCTATTCAATTAACAAACTGTTTATGACACTGTTATCTAGATATGTTCATCAAACATATTGTTAACGAAAAGTACTGACAAGGAGAAAAAGGAAAATTTGTATATATTTTCAATAGAATTATAAAACATAATGTTGTAGGAATGCATAACAACATATTATAAACACGAGTTCGTCTCGCTAATATATGCTTCAAGTCAACTGATAGACGTTATTATAAATCGAGTTTTTAATTGTTACTTTCACAAACTATCAGTGGCGGATCTAGGAAGAGGGACGGGGTGATTATTTTTTTTTGAGTATGGAGGGGCGATTTTGGCTAAAAGCTATTTTTTGAGTCCAACCGAAGTGGTGTGAACCTATTTTTTCGTTCATTTTTACTGTAAAAAATCAAAAGAAAAATTCAGAAGGGGGAGGGCGATCGCCCCCCGAATCCGCCACTGCAAACTATTGTGTATTTTGAAGCATCTTAGAAAAGATTACATATCCAAGCAGACAAGAATTTGCAGAAACGCGCTTAAACGTTCAATCGGGAATCGCGATTGTATCTCATTCACGCTCGAAAAAAAATGTCGTTTTATCAATTTCTGGCGTTTTTTCCATATAATTCTAGTTTTTGAACGTTGAAACGTGTTTTTATTTCTGTAGTTTTCTGCAATCTGAAAGCAGTGCATTTTAACGCTCAAAAACCTGGATTTTTTGTCGCTTTCACGTTCAAAAACTAGAAATTATATGGAAAAAAAACGATAAAACGACGTTTTTTTTCGAGCGTGAATGAGATACAATCGCGGTTCCCGACTGAGCGTTTAAACGCGTTTCTCTAAATTCTTGTTTGCTTGGGTATCTATACCTAGGACAAACTGAACCTGTTATACGAAATGATACATTTCATACAGTATCTTTTAAGTATATATAACAAGCAACAGAACAGTATTGAACTCGATAGTAACAATTTATACATAATGTATATCAGGGTTTTTGCTGGATCATATTTAGATATCATCAATCCATATCAACATTCTCTATATCGGCTAGTCTATATAACTCATTGTTAGTTCATAAATACCACGACTATTTGAAATGAAACCTTTTTTTCAAACAAATATAATCCCTTATTTATTTTTCCCGATAAGTGATTTCGTTCATATTTTATCAGTTCTTAATAAGATTTTGATGGCAGAAAATCTTCATTAATTTTTGTAATTCTATCATATATTAATTAACAAGGATAATATTTGTAAATTAGTTTTTTTTTTTAAATTCAATACTTTTAACTATTGATGATTATGTATAGATCATATTACTAACATAATACAGATTCTTAGAAAAAAAAAAAATTAAGAATCAACAGTATCCTCTTATCGGAATTCATGGATTTTCTGGAATTAAAAGATGTATATTTGTTAATAGAACTATTGATGTAATTCTTCTGTATCTTATCTAAGAATATGTGTAAAAATGTCTTCTCTCTAAAAAAATGTATTAATGATATTATATCAGTATCGCATCATTTCAATCAAGAAAATACTTCGATCAGTAGCGACATCTATCAATAGTAAATTACATAAATCCAACGTAATATTTCAAAGAATTTCATATAAAATTTCCTACTTAGGTAAAAAGCTATATTTTTGATTTGGTCGTAGAATTTCATTGGAGAAAAATTACGCTACTATCGATGTTATATAAGTGATGTATATCACGAATAGTTAAATTGAAAATATACACATAAACACTCTACTATTGTGACTGCTTCTTCTATCTTAAATTATGTATCAACCAACGGTTCTTTATTATCTACGCAATGAATAATTGAAATCAAAACAATAAATTTAAATGTTTTTTTAACAAAATATTTCGAAATTTATTTTAGATGAATCCTTCACAACAACAACAACCTACAAATTCTAATAATAATAATCAATCACAAACACCTGTTAATCATCAATATGACGACTACGAAGATGATGTATCCTTGCACCAAACTTATCCGTATGTCAGACAACATTATTTAATTAAAAATCTATTTTTCTCAAAAAGATGACATTCATTAATTTCTAAATAGTTAACAGATAGAAGCAAACAAATAAGAAAGGTCATGAGAAAATATTAGAACAAAACTAGATTTTTAATATTCAGTAAATATTATTATTAAATAATGATAACTTCCAGCTGTTTCATAGAATATATTTTATAAGAATTGCATTTTAAAAAATGAATAATTCAAGTCGTAGAAATTTTTTCGTCTATATTACACTTGTAGAATAGAGTGTATTGCAAAAATTGAATAAATTCATTATAATTTTAATAAAAATTTTTATTTTGAAGAGTAGAATGAGATTTCATTCAATAACAAAATCCAAAAATAACTGATAGTTAACCATTCTTTAGTTGTTGAAGCGAATATTATATATGAAGAACATTTTTTTACTTTCATTAAAATCTGCATTGAATGTTATATGAAGCGATATGTCTGTCATTAGTTAATGACGGAGAAAGTCATTGTATATTATAAAAAAAACATGTTTGTGTCAAAAATATTAAACTACTTGAACGCATATAATATTTATTTATGGCTGCCTAGAAAGTTTGACGGCTTCTCTCGGCACTGAAAAGTTTTCTACAAATGTAATCAAAATATCAATTATATTTATATTGGATTTTACCGTTTGGAGTATTGTAGTGTACCACTCTGAATATAATTAGCAGACGATTTTTTAATGAAGAATTTTAAGAATTACAAAGGTATACACAACATTCATATAATCAATATTTTAAGTAGGAAAAAGTTAAGTTATTGGAGTATAGTAAGAAAAAAAGAGTTACCATGTTCTTTACTATATTAATATTCACTTATGTACTTTTAAGTTAGTTGGAAAGAATTTTTATGATATATAAGTACGTGATATTTGCATCTATTTAATTATATGTGAAAGTAACATGTTTTCTTTGACATAGTCATTGCAAAATTTAATTTCAGTATTGAGTTTCATTCCCTAGAAAATTATAACTTAAAAATTTGAATATTTGTTTTTTTCATAGTCCTAATTCTAATGATCAATCATCGAATATAAACAATAATGAATACTATGATCCTACTCAACAACAACAGTAAGAAAATTTATGTAATTAAATATCAAAAACTATATTTTTTTGTTTATAGATATCATGAGGATTATAGTGGATATAATTTGAATCCCGAAGACTATTTCGACGATTACGAATCAGATCCAGATGATGGTGAAACTCAAGTTGATCCAATAGAGAATATGCTAAGAGATGCAAGACCAGATGATCATAATGGAGATGTAGCTGTCTTCTCTGATGCTGTTCAAAATGCATTTGAAAATTATGAAAAAGAAGTATATATCCTGTAATACAATCTATTCAAATATTTATTTTGTATTTGTAGAATGCAAAACATTGGCATCATAATGATTCGGTATAGTTTAATATAATTTTATTCATTTATGTTTTTTTAATAAAGAAAGAAAAAAATTCTTTCTAGACATGGAATAATTTTTCCAATGACGAGGTAGTAAAACATGATATAAATTGCTTTTATATTGATGACAGCTTTATTTACTAAATAATAACCTATCGTCTATATTATTTCCATACATCTAAATATTTATTTTTCTCTTTATTAGCAAGATGAAATGTTTGAACAAATGCGTGAATGTATGCTTTTTATGTCACAAGAATATAGTACTGCTGAAATGCCAAATAATCTAGTAATTTTATTTCATAGAAAGAATTATTACAGGATGGTGTCATTTTTCCAATTATTTGTAGGTTGAACTAACACAAGAAAGTACATTAAATCCAGATGCGACAGAATTCCGCCCATCATGGTTGTCATCACCGGCACAAGTAACAACAACAACAACAAACGATACAGACTTTTTAGTAACGTCATGGGCACCCTGTACAGTCGAAAAACAAGAAAAAGACTCGATTAATTCTTAAGTATTTGTCTGTCTGCGTTTATTAAATCATTACTGAATTATATATAGACATAGACATAGATATATATATATATATATTTACTAAAAAAAATCCGTCTATCTATTCACTATATATATATTTTATGTTTCTATTTCATGCCGTTTGTTTACTGGGTTTTTTTCTCATTCTTACATTACTAAAGAAAAAGAACAGTATGTTGCCAATATAAAAGAAAAAGCTTTTGCATCGTCAAAAGACAAGTAAAGAAAAATTTATTAATGCTTATCAAGTTTGTGACCTTCAAAGTATTTTTTTTTGTCCGTCTTGCCGTAATATGTTTTCTTTTTCCTTTTCTCTAGCAGAGCAACGAGACAATGTAATGTTTCGGCGAAAATATTTCTTTTTCGAAACATTACTTTATCTTCTTACCTTTTTCTATTTTCTTTTTGTTCTGATTTAAGGATCAAGTTTGCTTTTCTTAAAGTTTTATGATGATAAAAAAAAAACCGAATAATTTTTTTTTGCAGCCTTAATTTTTGTATTTTTTATTTATTAATAGATTTTTATATTCGTCATACGATCATGTCGTCTATAGGTGTTACAAAACCGATGCGTAAAACTTCTTGTGATAAATTTGTTTCATCTAATGCAAGTAATATATCACTAGATGGAAGTGATACATTCATTCGTGCCAATGATATTAATCTAAATAGTAATTCTTATGCTAATACACCTTCTCCATCATCAATTACAACAATAAGTTCAATCGATCGATCATTTAAATATCGATCATCACGTTTAAAAAGTAAAATATTTTGTTTTTTTGAAATAAAAATATTTTCATCTTTATTTTGTCTTCTTAAAAAAAACTAGATGATTATCGTTCACATATGTTCTCAAAGCGTCGTTATAAACATGATAGATTATTTTATCATACACATGCACTTAATCGACAATATGTAGTAGCAATGACGAATATACTTTATCAGATGCAAAAAGAAATTGTTAAATTAAAACGACGTACAAATAGTATTGAACAAATGCTTAGTAAACAAACACGAGTAGTACATCCAATTATTCGGTTACCACGTTTAACACGTGGTAAGATATTTCAAAAAAACAAAAAAAATAAAACGTAAAAATTCACTATTTTTAGATGATATTTCGACAATATGCACCGACGATACTGAAAATCAACCATCGGTTAGTTCGGATGTTTTTCAAAACAATGAAAATGTACATACATCAGAAATGACAACACCAGGTAATATTGACATTTAAGAAAAACAAAACGCTACGTCATCTTGTCTTTGTTCTTTTATTAGATAACAATCATAAGGATGATAGTGAGGGCTCTATACTATTGAATACAGAATCTTCACCAAACAATCTTGAAATAAATAAACATTCTAATCAAAAAAATAAACATTGTTTTGAATGTCGGCATGAATTTTCAAATCGATCAGGTTATTTACGGCATATTAAAAATGTACATAAAGGAATATTTCCAACAGCATCGGAAAATGACACACCATTAGAAGTATTATTCATATAATTAATAATTCATTCGAATTTTTATTTTTTTATTTTTGCTAGAATGATAATCATCAAACTAAACCAACTGTTCGTTCATCGAGTAAATGAAATTAATTATAAAAATTATTATTATTATTTTTTTTTGTTTAGTTGATTATTTGGAAGTTGATCATAGAATAGAAAGTGATTCATTGAATTATTTAGTTAATCAATGGGATATTGGAGAAGGTCGTTTACGACCAAGATCAGTAACAAAACCAGTTATTATTACTGAGTCAGTACGAAAATTAAAATGTGATATTTGTAACAAATTCTTTCGTGCTGATTATCTTATGGTTTGTATATATCAACTATTAGATATCACATAGTCTATTTTACTAATTAAAATAATCATCTACGTATAACATTCTGAAATAATTACTTTTTGTTTCGAATATCAGATGTTATTCCTTTCTACTATATAAATTTCAAGGTAACTCGTACATTTTTAATGTAAAAACAATGAAAACATGTATTCTAACGATTATAATGTTCTCAATATTTGCAAAAAAAAATTCATATTCTTCTTAGTAAAGAAAAAAAAATGTCTGATTAGGTATTTGTTAATTACTGTCTATGATTATCATGTGTAGTTGTTTTAAGAATCCTTGCCATTGTATTAGTATATATATTAGAATAGTTCATAATCATCTAATCTTTAAATTTTCAATAGAAAATTTTTTTTTCAATTATTTCTTTAATGTTTTAGAAACATATGAGACGTACTCATCATATATCAGACCCACCTTTATCAAATGACTTATCTGATCAACATCAATCCAATATTGATAAACCTATTGATGAAATTCAATCAACATCTAATGAATCATTTGGAAATAATATAGATCCTCCATCGACAATCACAGTTACTGAAATGGATTTTGAAGATATACAAATTGATTTAGATGTATGTATTGTTATTAATATAAAATCTAATTAATTAAATTTTATTGTTTAGACAACTTTAGATAAATCAATTGTTATTACTACAACACTTCTTGAACAATATCAATCAGTAAATTAGTTAGCTTCTAAATTCAATATAAATTCTTAATTTTATTTTCTGATTTTAGAAAATGGTTGAAGAATTTTTAGAAAAATTTTCATATGAAGTTGGTCAAACAAGTACAGTTAATTCTGGAACAACACATTTAATAGTAAATGATGAGAAAACTCCGTCACGTTCTCCATTATCAATAAAATTAATCGAAGGTGTTGCTAATCATTGTTTTTGTGTTTCTTATAATTGGATTATTGCCTGTCTTCAATATGATCGAATTGTAGATGCAACTCGTTATGAAATTGAAGGTGATGATATGGATTTAAACGTTTTTGGTGGTCCAAAACGTTCTCGTTTAGCTGAAAGACGTCATGCACTTTTTGAAAATATATGTTTTATGATAAAATGTGCAGAAAATAAAGATGCACAATTAAGCAATGATCGTTTACAAGATTTAATAACAACATGTGGTGGACAAATTATAACTTGTGTTACACAAAAATTACTTCAAGATCATACAATTGTTGTTCTCTGTGATAAACTATATGTATCTGAACGACGTGCTAACTATAATCACTGTCGTTTCTTAGGTATAAATTTTATTTCATCGAATTGGGTTCTTGAATCAATTATTGAATATCGACAAAAACCTTTTTTATCGTACGAAGAAACGCCAATATAAATGATTTTAAAATTTTTTGTTTTTTGTACAAAATAGTTTTTTTTTTGTAAAAAATAATGAAAAAACAAACCAAGATACTTGCCATTATGAATGAACTGAATTATTTACGTTGCTTATTTGTTCATTCTTTTTCTCTCTTTTTTTTTGTTTTGGTAATAGATTATAATTTAAAAATATAATAAAAAGTATGACTACAACAGCAAGTTCATCATCAAATTTACCAGATAAAGATCAAATTCGTGTACACATTCGACGTGATGGATCAATTGAAAGACAACGATTTAATGGACGAGTTTGGAGACAATTGTGTAAATATGATGGTGGAGAGGAATGTCAAGCATTTGTTGCATATAGAAGTCTTTGTGTTGGACATTATCATCAAACATCAGGCATAACTGTTAATGAATCAAAACGTCGACAATTAATTCAACAATCAGCAGCAGCTGCTGCATCATCTAAAGCGACGACAACAACAACAACAACAACGACAGCAACAGCAACAATGATACCATCAAAACTTCGATATTGTTAGTCTATACATATATATATATCTTTATTATAATAATACAAAAATGAAATATTTCATTTTTTTTCTAGCAATTGAAACGCCTTTATCTCTTGGGCTTAAAAGTAAGTAAAAAAATTTCTTTATTTGAATTTTTTTTCTCTATTTTCATTGTGCAAATAGATTGGCGACGAAAAACAATGCAACCGAATTGTAAGTAATATAATGGTTGCTCAATTTTTTACTATAAAATAATATCGTAAACAGAAAAACTAAAAATAACAGACGAGGTCGTGACAGTTTTCTAATTACTACTTTGTATCTAAATCTATATCCTTCTACTTAGTTAATCTTTTTAAATATGGAATTATTCAAACGGAATAAACAAACCAATAAAAGCTTATGTTCTTTAGTTAGGTAGCACAACATGACGTATATATTTTTCATAGTAAATTATAACTAAAAGAAAAACAAGATTAACACATAGTCAATATTTATTAATTGCTCATGCGCAAAGTAGACATAACATAAAACGTATGAAATTGTGATAATACTCAATATAATTCATCGAGTTATATCCTACTGAAAATATTTTGTCTAGACTATAGCTTTAAATTCACTAATCTTCATTATGAAAAAAAATGATAATGCTCCATTTCATTTAAATCTTTATTAAAAAGAATTCATACTAATGACTGTTGAGACATTAGCTACAGTAAACTAATATTTAATGAAGCCTTTCCGCATTCATATTATGTCTGATAAATTAGTAAATATTATTTTATTCTAGTTACTATTTTGGGAAATGTTTTTTAAGAACATCATCGAGATTATTTGAGAGGTGCATAATGACCTTTAGTAAAAAATCTTCAAATAAATTGTCACACTCACACATGACAGTTCTATTGATGCTATTAAAAGTATATTTGAAGTGCCGACACTATTGAATATTTTTACATTTATCGATTCAAATTCCTATGAAATATAATAAATCATTTTTAAATGTACTTTTAAAAAAGTGTTTTATAACAGAAGCAGAATTGTTTTACAACTGACTCTTATCTGTTATCAATAAATAATATAGACAGAAATATTTCTCTTTCTATTTGATTAGATAAAAAAAGTTTTATTATCCAATAACAATAATAATAAACGTCGAAAGTCAGACGAATGGGTTCTTCTAAAACGTTGTCGTTTTGATTCAAATCAAAATAGTATGTTTATTTTATTTTAATCAAAAACAATCAAAAGTGTTTTTTTTTGCTTTTATCATTTTAGTACCTCCTGTTCAATCAATTTTACCCAATACATCAACAACAAATATAGATGAATCTGCTGCAACATCAGATGTATGATTTAATAATAGACAAAGAATATATATATATATATATTGAATTTTTTTTAATACCTAGTCTAATCAAGCATGTTCCTCAGCTAGTTCATTGGATAGTCATCTTGATGATTATGTTTTGTCTCAAAAACCAATATCAATAACTGGTTCTCGTCTAACTGATGAACAAATGGTAAGACGAATCACAACTAAAATGATCCGAGATAATCACTTATTGTTTCAATAAGGATCGTCTTGATCAATTTCTTCAACGTTTTAATGTTCATTATTCGGATGAAATTGATGAAAAAACTACACATTTAATAACGGATGATACAACAATTCCATTTGTTTGTGCATTATCATCGAAAGTTGTTCATGCATTAGCACGTCATTTAACTGTTTTATCAATACGTTGGATTGATGAATGTCTTCGTTGTGATAAACTTCTACTTGATGAATTATCATTACAATTTGAAATACGTGGTGATTTAACATGTTCAACAATGTATCATGGTGGTATGCAACGTTCACGTCTTATTACACGAAGACATTCATTATTCTCTAAACATATATTTATGCTTAAATGTTCTGGTGTACAAAATGTAAATATGAATATTTTCTTTTTTTTCGAAATAAGATAATCAATATTTTTATCTTCTTCTTCTTCTTCTTTTATTAATGATATTTTTTAAATTAGTTAATGGATAATCAAGAATTACGTACATTAATAACATTATGTGGTGGTCATACTTGTTCATCATTACGTACAGATCAAGTAACACGATGGACAGCACAAGGTAAAATGATTGTTGTTCTTTGTGAACAAACATATGTTCAAGAACGTCAAGATAAATATTGGAAATGTGTAGAATTAGGTATAAGATTTTGTTCACCTGAATTTATTATTGAATCAATTGCTCAATATCAAGTACAAGATTATGCTATTTATGAAGAAGAACCTCAACAAGATGATGAAGTAAATGATGAAGAATAGTAACTTAGAACAGAAACTATCTTTTACCTATCTTATTGTTTTTCTTTTTTGTTTGTTTTCGTTTATATTTAGTAAGCAGATTATGTGAAAAAAAACAAGTAACCGGTACTATTGAAACGATATATTTCTGTGTGTGTGTGTGTGTGTGTGCGTGTGTCAGATATGTTTTTCTTTTTCCCATTTTTTTTGTTAGTGGCTGTATGTCAGATGACTTTCTTCTTTTTTTGCTCCATATTTGTTCTTGTTATTGTTGTTATTTTGGAAAACAGTGCAAAAAAATAAAACAAGAATTCATCTCGGTGAAAATGAAACAGATAAATAAAAGATTCTATAGTATTTTTTATAAGAAAACAAACGCATTTAGATGTAAGATTAATCTCTTTCTCGTAGAGAAGAGTCCAGTAAAAACTAATTGTTTGCTTGCTTGTCTATCCGCGGGGTCAAAAAAACATCGAAAACTAATTTTCTGGAAAAGACATTTCTAGAGATATTTCGATGCGGGGAGTTCGAATCTGAAGTCTGTTGAGTGACCATGGTGAGGGGGCAAAGGTCAAAAAACATCGAAAACCTATTTTTCACGGTTTTCAATTGTTTTATTCAGTAAATGTGGGAGGATGCATTTCTACGAGAAAGAACTAAGCGAGTCCTCGGACGAACGTTACTTGTTGCTGGAAGGCTTATTGCCCTTCACCAACTGGCGATATTCGAGAATCCCTGTTGAAACTGAAGCTAGACAAAATTTTATTGTAGAATACTCCAAACTGATGCTCTGATCTAAACGTAAAACTTGCTCTTCATGCTTTCAAAATTTAAAAATTTTTGATACAAATTTAATGTGTAGTATTCTAGTTATGCGATTGAATAGCTAAAAACAACATTTTCTATATGGAACGTCGAAGAGAACTATCGACCATTAAGATATGTCAATTAATTCTTTTTTTCCAATATCATCTTTAGTATGCAACAAACATATAAGAAGGAAAATAAATAGATTAAACTTTCAATCCACAATCTAATAAATCATTCAATAAAAAATATTTTCCCTAAATAATTTTAAGCTAGTCGATAGGTGATTCAATCAATTGCAGACGAAGGTTATGAGTTACTTCTCTTTCTTGATTTATATCAATGGGGTCATGAACTTATAATAGCATGTTGACAGCTTGTAACATCATGGTTAATGACATAGATACTATTCATATTCAGCTGATACCCATACACTCATTTTAATAGGAATTTATTTAAAGAATAGACAAAATATAACATTATGAAAATATGTGGTCCATAATGGTACTTAGAAAAGACTGGTAGAACTGCATGAATGTTCTAGGTCATGATTTATTCGAATAGCTAGTTTATGAAAATATGCATATGAATTTACTTAGCTAAGATAAGAGATTAAAACGAACATGTTTTATATTACTGTCCGTGTCTAAGTTCAAATGAATTATCTATTAGATCGATTATAACATTTTGAATAATATAGTTCTTTCAAAGACACTAACAATAATTAAAAACAAATGAGAAAACTTGTTTCGCATTAGGAAAAAGACTTTTGTGATATATTTATTAGAACACAACTCTGACGCATGAAATTTATATATAAAAGCTAACCAAATAGATTGAATATTATACATCTACTACTGTAAGTCTGTATTCATCGTTAGATTATTATTAGAAATCAATAAAAAGAAACAAAATTAATTATTCTTTCGATCAAATACTAATCGGATGCAATATTTAAAAAAATGCATTCTTTTTTTCATCGGGAAAATCAATTACACATCGACATTATATCAGGATACTCAAATAAATCTTATGCAATTAGAAAAATACCATATAACTCTTGATAACTTGTTCTTTAGAATTAATCTCATCAACCTGACACTTGTACACTTTATCTAGACATATTTTTTGTCGAGCTACCAGATTTTCAATATCACAAACTAGTTTCTGGAATAGTAACTTACGATATTTCCTTGCCGAAGAAAAATACAAAAGTTGGATCTTATTTGAACTAATTCCACTTTATAGGATAATGTGCAAATAAATGAAAATGTATGAATTAATGATTTCTATAGATCATTATTGTTGTATCAATTTATTAACAGATTTTTATCTTATTATAAAAAATCAGTTACCATTCAACTTATCTTGAGCATAGCTACATATTCTCGTTAAGCATTTTTTCTTTTCAAAATAATAGTAATCGGAAAAAGTACAATTAATAAAATATGTGATCGCATGTAAACACACAATAATAGTTACTATTAGTTTTCACTCATCTAAATAA
Organism: Adineta steineri; assembly: GCA_905250115.1. Lineage (NCBI taxonomy): Eukaryota > Metazoa > Rotifera > Eurotatoria > Adinetida > Adinetidae > Adineta > Adineta steineri. The sequence goes on from CAJNOI010000191.1 coordinate 51,842, forward strand.
GAAAATAAAAATAAATAACAATTTTTGTATTATTTTGACTAAAATAATATCGTGTGGCTATTAATGGATTTATTAAATGATAAGGATAGAGATATGAACGAATAAAATACACAAACCAAAGTCGTCTATCAATCTTTAGCTAGTTTAAGTGCATTAGAAAGCATTTCAGTGGTAGCCAAATCATCTGGATGATCTTTTTGAGTCATTAAAATAGCTGCTTTCATTGCTGCTAACATTTGATTCGTTGACATATCCTCTGAATCTTGTTCATCATTTGACGATGCTTTTACTGCAAATTTTAATGCAGCAGCTAATGATTGTGGTGTAAGAGATTCCTGTTGTTCGTCTTCATTTGCTGAATTTTTCGCTACTTTTACTGCAGCATTAACAGTTGCTGGTGTTAATTTTTCTTGATGATCAGCTGACAATGCTGCTAGTTTGATAGCACTAGCTAGCATATTAGGTGTTAATTTTTCATCGTTTTCATTATCATTGGAAATTTTTGTTGCAGCTCGTAAAGCTGCTGACATAGCTTCGAACGGTGAATTTGTCTCGTTACTTGCCATTATTGTTCTTTTAGTAAAAAGAAAGAAAAATTGTTAACTAATAATACTTTTGAATAAATATATGCAAGAAATAAGAAAAGAAAAAGAATTTTTTCTTTGCTTTCTATTTTTTCTTCTTTAATAAAACACGTCAATAATAAAATGAAAGTTATATGATTTACAAGGCAACCAAAACAAGAAAAATATAACGTTGAACAAAGAATACTAATGTAATTTGACATGAGAAAGAAAAAGAATAATGAGTTTCTTTTTATTTTTAAAAACAAAATCGTATAATGTTTTTTGTAATCTAAATATTCTTTTCGAAGAAAATGACGATCATGGCACTTACAAATAGATACATGCGTCATAGACTAATTATAAACGAGTAACAAAAGACAAGCATTTGAATAAAAAGGGATACTTATAAATGATAGAATATCTCCGTTAGTTGGTTCATATTCTTGTATCATTGTGTTTCTCTCTAAATCCAGAATAAATCTGTTAAGATATCGGTTATTTTTAAAAACGACAATCTTTTTGATATATACATAGTTTATAATGTAGAAAAAAATACAGTATTTAACATATGAACGGTAATAATTTTCTGTGTGATATTTTATATCTACGATATATAATGTTGGTATTAATGAAAGCTATAGGTTTTCAGTGACAAATGATGTAACCGGTTGATGTTTTTTGTGGTTCGTCTAAGTTCATCGTAATTTTTTATCTTAGGAGGCAAGCAAAAAAAAAACTTATATTGGATCATCGTGTCATTTATCTTCATAGTGTCGTTATTGATAATAACATTGCATGAAAGTGAACCTTGAACCGATATTATTGATTTTTCCTTGTAAAAGATGTATGCTGTTACTTTCTGTCTCGTATGTACTCATAGAAATATTCATCTGTTGATATTCTTCCATAAAACTGATGATTCAATCGATTGGTATTAGCGTATTAACCTTGCAAGATTTTGTGACAGACAGGTGATTGATAGTCATTAGCATCAATTGTTTTCATTATCCTATCTTTATTTCTTTTACTTTTTTTTGTCCTATAGTCTTCATCACAATATCTATCGATACCTAGTTGAGAAAGACCTTCGACATATAGACACTGTAATAGAGAGTATGTTCAACTAGATACAATGCCATTATAAAGATGTACTATGACTCAATCAGATATTAGTATTACTAGTTCTTATTTTTTTTATATAGAACTCATTCATGCAGTCTAATCATATAGATTAATTTTAAAGCATAGAAACTACTGGATAGTAAGGAAACTTTTGTCACAATCGAAATGTCAAAAAACATCCTATAAGATGCCATTCAAGTAATAACATCTTATATTTTCTATGTTGTTGATGATAATAATTGCATTTGCTTCATCGACAGCCTATCTAATAATATTTTCGATTTATATACAACATATATATATATATTTATATATTCATATTGTTTTTGATCAAGATATTCATATTTGAACATACTATAAATTAATATAAGGTAAGAATTATAGTAATCCGTTTTGCTTCATATTTCTCGTCTATATCATGATATGTAACATCTTTTATGAGACAACAAGCAATCACAACCGACAAACGAAGGTTATATATATCAGAGAGAAGAGAAAGTGAACTTCTAAACAGACTAGTCCGCGCGTGTGTCGTCGGCGACCTTACTCGTTGATGTATGCATATGTCTCAATTAGCTAAAACCTTGATTTAACTCTAAGAATGATAGTAGTGTATAAATATTCATTCATTTGATACTAAAAGCATCACTTTTTTCTATTACAATTATTTTCTCTTCGTTATATCTGTCATACATAAGGTGCGTTCATAATAAATAATTCTCATGGTTAATATTGTCGTTCAAAAAAATATACATTCTGTACAAACGAATAGTAATGTAACATACTGTTATGTGTATATATTTATATCGATTAACTATTTTTATGATAAATCTACACGTATGCATACCAAACTGTTGTGCTCTTGTCAATATCACATAGGAGTATATTTAGCTTCTTTTTTTTTCTCTTTGATATTCAGAGTAGATATAGTACTTTTGTTGGTTACAGGTGAACTAATATTTTAGTTGTGGTAAAGAGGCATTAAGTATAAAGGAAATCTATTGATAGTAACTAATTAGAAATCGTATCCAATATGAAAGCCAGTGGATAATATCAGTCATGTGAAACGTTGAGAACGAGAAGCAAAAAAAAATGATCCGAGAATAGATATTTACGGACATTTTTTTTCTTCTGATTCTATCTAATTGACTTAACAATCCGTTTAATACTTATTTCTTTTCTTCTTGTATTATAGCAATAGACCGTCATAACATCTTATACAAATAAATCATATGAGTCAATAAGTTGAAAATTTTTTTTTCTCAGTTTATACTTCGAATGAGCTATTATTATTATTCAGTGAGTACAGTAACTTATATATATTTATATAGCGAATCGCATTGATAATTATTATTAATTATTTTTTTCTTCTCTCTCTCTCTATTTATGTTTTCTTTCTCGTAGTATTATTATCGGTTGGTAGAATACTTTCTTTTTTGTTGATAATATGTCTGTGTGCATATTATATATTATCAGATGAGAGAATGAAGACATAAAATTAGAATTCTTTTTTTCTTCTAGAATAAAATGAATAGTTTAAATGTAACAAGTACAGTTGAATCGTCAACAGTTTATTTTCATCGTTCATTAAAACGTTTCGGTATTGGTTATATGGCAATTTTAATTATACTTGGATTTATTGGAAATTCTATATCATCCTATGTTTTTATTCGAAGTAAACTTAAGTAAATATTTTCCGAAGCAAAAAAAAAGTCATTTCAAATTCTTATATTTTTTTTTCTTTTTTAGACGTTTAAGTTGTAGTTCATATTTAATAGCTTTATCTTTATCTGATAATGGTTATCTTATATGTTTAAGTATGATCTGGTTAGAAAATCTTCATTTATATATATTTCATAATAATGGGATTTGTCAAATCGCTGTTTATCTGACAACAGTTTTCAGTTCGTTATCTGTATGGTAAGTAAAATATTGATGTATCTAAGAACTTTTTAATGAGTAAATTATGTAGAAATGATTATTAACAACTAAAACTTGTTTACAACAAAACATTTCGTGTCAAATTTTCTGATTATACATAATGTGGTAATTATTAAGATATATCTTAAATATTTTTTATCACACATACTAGTAGGCGGAGAATATTTGTTATTGAAATGAAAATGATTATTGTATTTTCCAAAAAAATTCTACTAGTTTTATATGAAAAAATATCAATGGATTTAATATTTTACTTGTATTATCTAATCTATTATTACCCCATTAGCATATCTTTTTCTGCTTCAAGAATAAAAATAACGACATATATCTAATTATTTTTGATTTCCGTCATTGTAACATGATATTCTTTAATATATCTTAAACTTATTAGAACAGCAATTAGATTATATCGATAGACAAAAAAAAACTAATGGATCTAGTTGAACTGTAATGCGTAGGTATGTTTGAGTTCTTTAAATAGCTAACAAAAATACAGGATACATTTATGTTCTATTATGTCGAATAATTATATTTAATTTTCAGTTCGAGCGAAGAAGGATATGTTAAAAGCTCATTTATTTTTTTCCCTATGTACTCATGACTTAAAGATTTATTTTTACAAAAGAAATAATATGTGGAATTATTGCCTGTGAAAGGCAAATGCATGACTTATTATTTAGATTAATACGCATACATGCTTATATTTAATGTTAAAAGAAAATAAATTTAAAATTATAAATCCAGGATTTTCGGCTTAGTTAAAAGATAATTATAACCGTATAGGTTAAAGTACAACTAAATAATATAATTAGATTTTATTGCGTATTTTATTTATTGATAAGATCAAGATTATTTATAATGATAACAATAAAATTCTTTTCAGGTTTACTGTTGCATTTACAACTGAACGTTTTGTTGTTGTTGCATATCCATTAAAACGTCCTCAATACAATTCAACAAGTCGTGCTCGTTATGTTATTCTTCTTCTAACATTTCTAGCTATTCTTCTCTATTCATCATCATTATGGACATCAGGTATTGAAATGGCTGAATCTGAACGAACAACATCTCTGTATGAAACACGTTGTGTTACATTACGTCATTGGCTTAAATTTACACGTCAAATGAATATTATAGATTTTTTTCTAACATTTATTATCCCATTTTTTACAATTGTTACATTCAATACATTAATTATATTAAAATCTGGTCATTATGATCGTTTATTAGAACGTAATTATATTCAACCATCAACTTATATTTTACATAATTTATTAGAACATCGTTTACGTCGTTCAAAATATCATCGACGTATAACAAAAATGTTATTAATTATTTCAACAACATTTTTATTATTAAATACTCCAATGCATTTATTAAAAATTTATTATTTTTTCTTTTCAAATGATGATACATATGATGAGAAAAATTCGACTGAATCTATTATTGAAATGTTAACATTTTATTTATTTTATACAAATTTTTCAATAAATTTTTTTCTTTATTCATTATGTGGAAAAAATTTTCGTTCATCATTAATGGATTTAATAAAACATATTGGAAAAAATACTCAAACAACAAGTTTCTTTTCGAATGTTGCAGATAATCCATTAGGTCAATATTATCAACGTACACATCATTTTCATCATCATCAACGTTTTTCCAAACGTGAACTTAGTAGTACATTAAGTAATGGCAATGCATTTATGTCAACCTCAAATATAGCAGCAACAATGGCTACTGGTATTAGTTCACAAACATTACATCCATCATCATCAGCATCATCATTTCAAAGAAGTTCATTAAAAATTGAACTACATACACCAACAGTTGTCAAATTTTATCCAGCATTTACAACAATGAAATAACTAAAAAATAAATTTCTTTTATGTCTTCTCTATTTTTATGTACATAGAAAGAAAGTTTAAAAACGTTTAACGAATAAAGAAGACACACGTTTTACTATTGAAAAATTAATACTTAGTAAAATATTCTTCAGATTGTTTTATTGTTTCAATTCAAATGAACAAAGACATATATAGTTATATGAAGATGAATTCATAATAATTCCAAATATTGAAACAATCTTTTTGGAATATAAATTGATCGAAAATGATTACGATTTTAGTCTTGATTTTTTGGATGTTATTCAGTTAAAGAAAGGCATTCTTTGTTTTGATTATAGTCCCTGACTCTTTACTATGATTGATATAAGTCGCCAGATAACATAGAAAATTATCCAAACCCATTAAACAAGATTGATAAAATCTGATCTGTTCCTAATCAAAAATGATCTTTTACCACAAATAACAAAATTCATTTGTTTCATCATCAAAAAAATATTTTCCTGTTTTTCTTATCAATGTAGAATAGTGTCAATGACATAAGTCAATGTGGTAGTAATAGATCATACAACTAGCACTTATAACTATGACCCGATAAACATGATCATAGATTTTACTTAATGGAAAATGCTGTTCTGACAACGCAGTTTGTATTTAATTTGTGAGTTATATGAGAAAATGAGTATACGAAAGATGCGCATCTTTCGGGATCCCATTATATCTTTTTATGATACGGAATGAAAAATGAATTTATATTTCTTCTTTTTTTTATTATTCTAACAGATAAACAACAATCTATCAACTTTTTTTCTTTGTTAATGGAGTTATTTGTTGTTCAAGTTGTTTTTTAATAAGTTCAAATGGACTAGTAGAATATTCAGCTGATTGAGAAATCTTATTGAATATATCAATATTTGTTTGACTAAAATAAAAGAAAGAGTATAGAAATTTTTTTTAATGAAAATATTCATTTACCTTTGTCGGTTACGTTCAGCTTGTGAAAGAATTTGTTTACGAGTATTTTTCTTTGATGCATTTGCTAAACGTTGTTCTTCAAGATAGGATTCAATCTGACCAAGAGAATTTTCAAATTCATGTTTCATATCACTAACAATAACAGTTTTTCGACGTTCAGCTCGTTCTTTAGCTTCACATTTTGATTCATGAGCTGCAGTAAGACCTACAAAAATTAAGTAAACGAAAGTATTTATTCGAAACAAATGAATCCGTTCAAAGAAAACTCAGATTTTTATGCCTTGATACATCATATTTTATTAGAAGCTTAAGTAAACTAACGAATATATCTTTAGTGATATATTTTCATAATCATATGATGACTCAATTTCTGTTCTCGTAATACTCGGAATTGAATCGTATTTTTAATAATTCTATTACAATTCTATTCATGACTAGTAGACTCGATAGCTCACTTAGACAATCTTGATCGCGATCTTATTATAGTTGAATTACACTTAATCTTTATTCTTAAGTACAATTGATCGAATCATAACTCAGTGTCAAGAGACTTTACTTATGCAATAACTAAAAACAGTTATTTTTCAAGGTTTATCAAACTCTAATACAATTATAGTTGAAATATACTGATTCAGAGCATTATTTATATCTATGTTACTATAACATATTATGAGCTTTACACAAGCAAATGTACTCGTACCTTCTAGACAACATACTGAATTCATCTAGTTCTCGAACATTATACAGCACAAACATTTTTACATATTATTAAACTTACGTTTGAGAAGATATTGTCGTTTTAATTGAATTTTATCTTTTTTCTTTGATACAAGTGATTTAATAGTTTTATTAGATACTACACTACGTTTATCAAAATCAGGTTGATTATGTTCAGCTACTTCTTCATCATTATCATCATCCATTACCTATAAAAATTCAAATAAATGAAACAAATAAATTTCCAAATTTTGAACCTACTTGTTCATCATCATCATCTACTATATCCGGTACAATTTCAACCTCTTTTTTTGGTTTACTTTTAGTTTTTTCACGACGAATTTTACCCATAATTATCTAAAATACGGTAAAGAAAAGCAAAGGGACTATAAATTTATTTTCTTGAAAGCACGGGTATTCAAATATATGAAAAGTTATCAAATGTCAGATTATAACAAAGAGATACTATAAATAAATAATAAAAAGTTCTGTTCTTTTGCTTTGTTTGCGTTTTTTCATTTTACATAATTGAGCAAAAACGTTTTTGAGGATACATTTGATTTTCATCAACATCACCACCATCATAATTGCTAGGTAATTCAGGATGTGGACTTGGAAAAACACCACCAATATCAGGATTAATCGGTGTAGGAACTACTTCTTCTTCATCTGTTCCTAATAAACTGGACCATTCACCAAATAAACTATCAACATTTTCGTCTTGAAAGAAGACATCAGATTCCGTCTAAAATCATAAGAAATATTTAGATATATATAAAGAACGAGATTTTTGTGATCAATTAAAATTTATTTCTGTGGAACTCACAGGTATTTTACAAAGGAAAATAGTAAGTCGAGGTTTTGCGGCTCCCCTTTCCATCACAGACCTTAGCATCTGGCGTCTAACGTCATTGGGTACAGATCAATGTAGCCACTCATTTCGATGGCTTAAAATTGCTTAGTATCGCTAAGAATAAGCTGGAAGGCGTGAGTGTCACGTTAATATATCACCCACCTTCCAGAAAAGATCGTGGGAATAAATTTTAAATTCAAGTATTCATTACACTATTGCATAGTAAATTCTCTATAGTATCTGTGGAGGGGTTTTAAAGCTAATCAATACGTTTTCTTCCAGAAATAAAAGAAGGTCAAGGACTTCAAGATCATCGAGTGTCTTTGATACGAACATACGTGAATTCTATAGTTTTAGTCTCAAAGGAACTGCGCCGACAAGCTCTTCTTTAACAATAGATCTAGACTAGTACTTGTCAATGAACTCATAAATTACATATCGATGCATAGTAAATATTTCTCTCGGTATATTCATCTTAAACGAGAATATTCGTATGTCATTTTATATAGAAAACGGAGTAGATGCAGAATTTCGTTTTTTTCAGTTGAAAGAAACTTACCAATCCTTCTTTATCTTGATCAAGTTCTCTACAAAAAACAAGAAAACAAATTTTTATATTAAAGTAATAAAATTATTGAAATATTTACGCTTGATCTGCTTGTTTTTCAGTAAACATTCGTAAAAGAAATTTTCCTGGTTTATCACTATCAAATGTACTTGGAATAATAATATAAGAGCCAGGTGGTACACGAAAACGTTTTGTTACTTCTCGTCGATTAATATATGAACCACTTGCACCAACACGTTCAAGTTGAGTCATATAAAATTTTAAATTTCCTTGTTCAATGTTTTCTTGTACATCAACACCATCTTTGATCTATATATTACAAAAAAAAAGAGCGCGTATAGAATTTTTCATTGATATACATGAATAACGAAAGTTTATCACCATTATCAGAAAAATATGATCTACGAGATTTATATCCAATAATAGAAGAAATTCCATTATTAAGTAATAAAAAATTTCAACAAAAACTATCGAATGAAAATAATGAAATAGAAAATCATATTGATTTTATTCTTGTTTATGAAGAAGCATTATATGAAAATAATAATGATATGAATTCTTTTGAACGTGCACAAAAAGCGATGAGAAAAAATTTTGAAGCTAATTTACAACATTATGGATTAATATTAAATTATCAAAAAATTCCACTTAAATATCAACGACAACGAATTTTTGTTTTAATTACAACACCATTTGAAAAACTTCTTGAAATGTCAGAAATTACTCGTAAGTAAAAACAAAACCGAGATGTAAAACAAGTCGTCAATTGCATCTAGGTACTTATCTACCATTCGATCGTATCAATCCTATTCTACGTCGATTATTAACCTATCCAACATTAACTTATGGGATACCAAAAATATTTCTTCCAGATTCAATCGTATTTCAAGAAAATAGTCAACGATCTAGTTATATTTTTTATCCATATTCAAAACGATTACATCATAAATTTGCTCGTCATTTTAATTCACGAGATGGGATTTTTACTATCGGTAAAATTATTTGTCATTTTATTTTTTTTCTATGAAAATATATTTTATTAGCACAACGTACTCGTTTGACATTTGATATACTTTCACGTATGCCTTTATTACCACCATCATCAACAACGAAAAAATATCATTCAACAATAATTTCAAATGATTTAAAAATTTCTTATCCTAGTCATACAACATTTGAATCCTTAACAATTAATTTAACACCAACAAGACGAGTTAGTTTTAGTTCTATACCACATGATGATATAATTAATAATTTAAATGAATTTAATCGACATCCAATTGTTAAAATTCTTTCATCACATCAATATGCTTATGGAATAAATATACTTATTAAAATAGGAATATATTTAACTGCTTATCCTATACATGAAGAATATGAAAAAAAATCGAGTATTAATAAGAATGAATTTATCAATACAAGAGAATTACTTTATCTATATTGGGCACAAATAAAACATGTAAAATATTCTAATAAAAAAATTACATTTCATTATTTGTTATTCAGATTTTAGATATTTAAAATACAACCAATTGAACTTATACGTTCTTATTTTGGGGAAAATGTTGCACTCTATTTTGTCTATTTAGGGTGGTATACTTATATGCTTATATTACCATCAATTATTGGATGTATAGTCATGGGATATTCAATTATAAATGTATTTTTTGATATACCAACATTACAAACATGTCATGGTAAAAAAACTTATGATTTAAAACCCGTAGTGGCGGATCTAGGATTTTGAAAGAGAGGGGCGATACTTGTGTAGAGGGGGGGGGGCGATTTCGGCTAAAAACTATTTTTTGAATCCAATCGAGGTAATGTAAGCCCATTTTTTTTCATTTTTGCTGTAAAAAATCAAAACAAATTTCTGGAGGGGGCGACCGCGCCCATCACCTCCCCTCCTAAATCCACACCTTCAGGATGGTAACTCCTAAAATTATTTAAGAAGCCTATAGAAGTTTCTAATTACTAATACAAGCGAGATTTGTATTCTGGAAATAAGTATTGATTTTTAGATAGAAGGATTTTATAGAAAGTATTGTTCACTTATAATAACCTTTAACATCCTATACTAATATGCTGATTATTCTTAGATGTTAACATAAGTACGGAATATTTATGTCCTCAACGTACACGTAAAAAATATGTATCAATTGGTAATGAATGTCTAACGAAACGATTTAGTATTCTATTTGATAATTATTCTACTTATATGTTTGGTGTATTTATGATTTTTTGGATTCTTTGTTTACGACGTTTTTGGCAACGTTATTTAGCACGATTTCAATATCAATGGAGTGTTTGTAATTATTTCTCTTCTCGATCTAATATCTAACAGGAAAAAAAATCTTTGTTCATAGATGAAGATGAACGTCGTCATGAATTAACTCGATCATCATTTTTAATTCAATCAACACAAACAAATATTAATCGAATAAATGGTATTGAAGAACCCTATATCCCATTATCGATTATAATTCTCTGCCGTTGTCTTTCATTTCTTGTTTTATTAATATTTATTGGTTTATCAACATTAAATCTTATTTTAATGTTATATATTCGTTTAAAATTATTTCATATATTCCATTCGATTAAATTTGAATTAACTAAAGAAAATTCATTTATTATTATAAGTATTATAACATCAACAATATCATTGATAATAAGTGTAATACTTGGTTTTATATTTGGTTATATTGCTAATCGAATGACTGAATTTGAACGACATCGATATCAATCTGATTTTGATGCAAGTTTAACACTTAAATTATTTAGTAATTTTATATTGAATTGATTTCTTTTAAAATAATTTTGTTTTTGAAGTTTTTGCATTTGTTAATTATTATTCTGTTCCAATTTATATTGCATTTTTCAAACCATGGATATCATCATTACCAACAAATAAAGCGTCAGGTACACAATCATATTTTATTTTTACTGAAAAACTTGAACCATGTAATGATTTAACTGGATGTTCATATGAAATAAGTGTTATTTTATTGATTACACTTATTGGAAAACAATTAGTTAATTCAATTATTGAAATATTGGCAACAAAAATATTAAATTTTTTCAAATATTTGTATTATCATAGAAGAGAATTAGATAAGAAGACAAATATTCAATTACAAAAATCATTTACATCATTAACAGGTATTCAATAGATTTGTTTTCTAGACAATGTTAAGCAAAATAATCAATTATATAACAATATATTCTATATTAATAATATAGAAGGACGTGCCAGGGTGGCCGAGTGGTTAAGGCGTTGGACTTAAGATCCAATTCACAATAGTGAGCATGGGTTCGATCCCCATCCCTGGCAAATAACTTTTTTACTTCTCGTTCCGTTTTTTTTATAGACATTACTGATGACATCACCGAAGATGACGTCACTACAACAGAACGAGCATCATGGAAAACAGATATATATTTACAACGTCTTGGACGTTGGGAACTATATAATGAGTAAAAATTAAATATAAATTCGAATAAAAAAAATTATCTTGTATTTTTTTTGTTTAAAAAGATATATTGAAATAATGGTTCAATATGGTTTTATTGCAATGTTTTCCATCGCTTTACCAATCGCACCATTTTTAGCAATGATCAATAATTTATTTGAATTACGAACAGATGCTATGAAACTTTTATTCGAATTTCGTCGACCAATTGGTGAACTTGCTTATACACTTGGTATATGGGAAAAAATTTTTGATGCCTTATCAAAAATTGCAATATTAACTAATATACTTTATTTATTAATTACATGTGATTTAATATCAAAATTATTTTATATTTATATTCAAGATGATATTAGTTTAAAGAATTATCTTAATTATACATTATCATATTTATATTTAAATGATTTAGATGATGAAAATGAAATTTTTCAAGGAAATCAATTAAATATTACTTATTGTCGTTATCGAGATTTTAGATATGATTACGGTAGATTATCTTTTATTATAACTAAAGTTTATTACGAAAATAGGAGAAGTATAGTTTTAGACCTAATGAAGTTTTTCGCGTAATCGTTCTAGTGAATGACTCAGTGTACCTATCCTACAGCTAACAATCTTTCACACTCTAGAATCACCATATAAATATCAACCAACACCAATTTATTATCAAATTCAAGTAATTCAATGGTTATCTATATTTATTTTTCTTCTATTTACAATTATAATCTATTAGTATGTAATTCTATCTTTTTTTGTCCGGAAATTAAAACTTTTCTCTTTAGTCTATTTATGTTTTTTGTTAATGATAAAACGCGTTTAATTCGAGATATTCGTCAACAAGAAGAAATTCTTGCTGAACAAGAACTTTGGTCTGATCTAACATCAACAATATAAACTTCTTACTTTAAAAACACGAAATTGTACATAATCTTCACCTTCAAGACCTTCTATACGACGTTGTCGTGTTCCTTTTTGCATTAAAGCAATAATCATTGTACATAAATTTTCATCATCACCCTCATCAATAAAATTTAATCGAACTAAATATTGTGGATTTATCCAATATTTTTCTAAATAAAATAAATTATTTACGAAATATTTCATAATCAAATTAAACCTTTATTTGGTTGACCTGCACCACCTGCTGTTGAACCGGGTACCCATTCACCATGTAATAATTCTTCTTGCCATGTTAATTTATCATCCTAGGAATTTTTAAAACAAATTATTTATTTGTAAGTGAAGGTGATATTCAGTTATGAAAAACTATACAATACCCTAAATAAATTGTTCCATGAACAAACACCAGCATCATCTTCTGTTGTACCTAAGCTAGCTGGTCCTCGATGACAAATATGTAATTGATGAAAATTAGCATAGAAATCATCGAAACTAATCCAAAATTCTCCATCGTGTAATGCACGTACACCCAATTCTTGTTTTTCTTCATCACTGATAGCATCCCATGCTTCTGAACTACAAAAATGCATTATAATCAATTTGATTTTAATTTATTTTCTACATACTTATCTGAATATTTTCCATTCCTAAGAATTTGAAAAAAAAACGAAGATGTTATTTTAGTTTAAATACTTAAATTAACTAACCATTCAGTTTCATTTCCCCATGGATCTAAAAATATGAGAAAATAAATGTGAAGTAAAAATTTCTCAAGAGGAATTCACACCTACTTAAACATCGAATAAGCGTAATACTACCAGCATCAGTAGTAACATCAGCAACTCGTGTTATTGAATAAGCATGACCTGAATAATTCTACTATGTATAAATATTTTCGAAAAAATATTCAAACCTTTTACAAGACCATTTGAAAGTTTAGCTTCGGTTACTTTTGGATCAGCCTAAAATATACATGATAATAATAATTGTTTGTTTTTTTTCGAATTTCTATTACAGTAATCGAACATCCAAGCATTGATTTACGTAGATAAGCTTGCCAAAGAACACGTTTTATTTGTTCTTTGAAATCTGCTGTTGCTGCTGCTGTACTATTCAATTCAAATGCTTCTTCAATACCTCCAGTCATATCAATTAAAGCATCTGTAGTAAAACCACCTTCCATAGCTTCATATGAACCACACAATCTTAACAAAAAGAGAAAAAATTCGATATATTATTTAAAAAATCTTTTACTTTGCATAAGCTTTTTCTAATAATGGTGCCCACATTTCATTTTTATCTTTTTTATTACGACAAAATACAAGTCGTCCATCAGTATGAAATGGTAATTGATCATCAATAACAACATCATACCATTGACCATAAACCCAGAAACGAAAATGAAAAATTCCTTAAAGAAAAATAAAATTTCTTATTGAAAAGAATAAAATAAATTCTACCAGAATAATTATCCTCATCAAATGATTGATTAGCTGGAACAACACGTTGAAGAAGATCAGGATTAAGAGTTACAGCACCAGCACCAGCAATAAACCAACAATTACCTAAATAGAAATCATAGTTTAATTTAAAATGAAAAAACTTTCTCTCATTCTGATCAATACCGATTTCACCCTGATCAAGATCACCACGTTGATATCCATCGATAACGAATTGTGGTTTTTGATAAACTGTCTATGAACAAAGAAAATAATTTTTTTTTTTGGATTTTTAAAAATATTATTTATACCGTTGGTCTAAA